>CM055079.1:410559-427804 GCA_029204045.2 Tillandsia leiboldiana
CTACTTCCTAACCTGCTGTGCACTGACCTCCTGAGTACCGAACGTTTCCTAATGGTTTGATGGTTCCTTGGTTCTTGATTGGCACCCTATCCACGCAGATTGTCTGTGTTTGGAATGGCCGTATGATACCACTAACTATACCCTTCTTATGATGCTAAGAACTTAGTAAATGTTTTTGATGGTTGGTTTCGTTCATTGATTGGCAACCACTCACTCATAATTGTGTAGTGATTTGGATGCCATTGATGCGCAACTACCATTACCATAAGAAAGAATAGTCCATGGGTCTGATGGTTCCTTGGTTCATTGATTGGCAACCATTCCCTGCCGAATTGTTTGTGATTTGCTGGCCGTTTTTTAAATGCAGCTCTAAGTAAATTAATTTTAAATTTTAGATTATATAGATCCCTAATCTTATAAATTACTATAAATAAGAAATCCTACTAATTTTTACTATATAATATATAAATATAGTGATATGTTCATTGCAATAAGAAAAACTCTTATGAATTTAGTCTGAAATTAGTATATAAAAAATATACTGATTTGATATAGTAATTTTTGTATAGAGGTGTTCTAAAATTAGTCTAGAAAAATATATCATATATTATATATTATATATTAGAATAAGAACAAATCTTATGAATTCGATCTTTTCCAAAAATTGGTATACATGTTTATTATGTTGAAGTTTCATGTAGTGTTACTTAATTTTAGTTCGTTCTAACCATTTTTAATTCCTAAAAATTGCTATACATGTTTATATATGGGTAAATTCCATGTAGTGTTGCTTAATTTAATTTCTTCTAAACATAATTTTAATTATATTTCTTGAATATAACTCTGAATAAGTTTACTTTAATTTAAAAATTACTATAGATATGTATGTAGTCTAAATTACTATAGGAAATAGTAATTTGATAATTACTATAAATATATTAGTATAGGAATCCTACTATTCAGATATAGGGAGTTCATCAAGTAAGCATCAAGTTCAGATTTTGACATTTCATCAATTGCAGTGAGATTTACTAAGATTACTATTTTTTTTAATATTATCTTTCCCTCTATCTTAACTAGATTTCCATGATTTATAGCTTATCTTCACTAGATTTTTTCATGATTATATATATATTAGATCTTTCATGTGTATACTTATTCCAAAATAAACTTCTCCATGTTACCTTGACTAGATCTTTCATGATTTATGCCTTTCCCAAGAATGTACTCCTATTATTATTATAGTTTGTCCTAAGATGTCATATTGTTCTTTCACGATTGATACCTTTCCCAAGATAAAAGTCAATCTCCACTAGATTTTTCATGATTTATATCTTTTCAAGATAAGCCTTCTCCATGAAATGTATTCCTACTATTATTATTATAGTTACTTCTATAATAATTTAGCATGATTTATACCTTTTCCAAGAATTGTATTCCTACTATTTTTATTATAGTTACTTCTATAATAATTTAGTAATTTGATATGACATAGAATATAGATTGGAATTCTCTAGATTTTGCACATTTTTTTAAAAACTTTCTTTTTATGTGATATTATGCAAACTTCGAAATTGCTTTTGATGTGATATTACTTCTTTTGAGGAATTTTATATTCTTTTTTTTGTGATTTTGCATACCTCTCCAAATTAGATTCCAAAATGTAAGAAAATCGTACTGATTTATGTTGATAGATGTTCATAGATTGCCTTAGATTTACCTAAATGCTCTATGATGCTACTCCCTCTAGTATCTTTTGATGTGATATTACTTCTTTCCATATGATGTTATATTTTTTTAAAAGAGATTTCCCACAATTTCCCAATTTTTTTTTTACTTGGGCTACCTACTTCCATTTGATGTGATATGTGCGAAATGACTACTCCCTCTTAGTATCTTTTGATGTGACATTACTTTCTTTTAATATGAGGTTCTATTATTTTTAAAAAGTTTTTCCACAAGTTCCCAAAATTTCTTACCTTCTCCCCCTACTTTCTTACCTAGATCCCCTAATAGATTTTCTTAGATCCCCCTATGATGACTACTCCCCTTTAGTATCCCTCTTAGTATCTTTTGATGTGACATTACTTCTTTTAATATGATGTGCTATTGTTTTTTAAAGAGATTTCCCACAAGTACCCAAAATTTTTTACCTTCTCTCCACCTACTTTCATTTGATGTGATAATATGTGATGTCATATTGGATGTGTCTAGATTTGTGCAAATTTTTGAAATGCCTAAGTGATTTGATGTAATCTTTTCCAGTATTCTTAAATGCATGTTCATAGATTCCTCTTAAATTTACCTACATCCCCTAATAGATTTTTCCTAGATCCCCTATGATGACTACTTCCCTCTTAGTATCTTTCACTCTTTCTATAATTAGTATTGTGTCTATATAGCCTATTTGGCTTCTCCCCAATTAAAGTAAACAAGGTATTTTTCCACAGTTTCGAAAATCCCTTACCTTCTCCCACCTACTTTCCAACTGATGTATTTGTTATGTCATCTTGGATTCTCTATATTTGGTCCAAATTTTGGAACACCTAAGGGATTTGATGTAATCTTTTCACTACTCTTGAATAGATGTACATAGATTCTCTTAGATTTGCCTAGATCCCCTATGAGATTTTCCTAGATCCCCTATGATGCCTACTCCCTCTTAGTATCTTTTCCTCTTTCTATAAATAGTAATTGTGTCTATGTACCCTATCATTGACTTCTCCCAATCTAAATAGACAAGGTAATTCTTGGTAGATGTTCATAGATTGTCTTACATTTATTTACTACATCTCCTATGATGACTACTCCCCCTTAGTATAGTTGACTGTTTCCATAAAATATTAATTGTGTCTATGTACTCTACGACTCTATCATTGACTCTTTTCAATCTAAAGTAAATAAGTTTCTATCATTGACTCTTTCCAATCTAAAATAGACAAGGTGATGTAATAATATAAAGAAAATAACATTGACCCTTATATACCATTAAGTTAATAATTTATAGCATGGCAACATTTATTTCCTAATAAGTGGCCTACTCCTGTCCTAGGTGTTGCCTTCCTGTCGTTGTACTTGGAAGTTATTAATTCCTTACAAGGTACGATTCTTTCCCTCCCTTTTTTAACTCTGCTTTATCTTTCTTTACTCTTATATTCTATCCTCTCCCTTTTCACTATGCTTTTTTGTTGGAGTTTTCGGTTTTCCTACGAGGTCTTTGTGTACTGTTATTCTATTTCATTCTTTATTGGGGGTGTTTTGGGTAAAACTTGAACTCCTTAATTCGAATTTTACATTGATTTTGATTTGGTAAAAAATAAGTGGACCTACTTTGAAATTTATATTGTTTTAAAAATATTTGATTGTTGATATTTTAAATTTTATTTTCACTACTTGATATAGCATTCATCAATTTAGTATAATTTCATTCGTTTTTCCACTCAGATATTTCAGATGCTTATTGTACTGTTCCGTGATTCGCTGGCTGCCTTTCCCTTTTGCGATGCGTTTTCCGGTATATTGGATTTTTTTTCCCCCCCCCATGGTTTCCTGCAGATTTTTCATCCTCCGTGGAGTTTTCCTGCGAGCTTTTCTATGATGCTAAGGAGGCATGGTCTTGGGCTTTGATGGTCCATTGAGTGGCAACCAACCACTGCAGTACTATTCGTGGTTTGGATGGCCGTTGATGGGCAACTAGCCATTACCTTTTGCTCCATTGGGTTAATTTTTTCTTGCTCGCTCATTGGCATCTCTCTTTTGTTGTTGCGTTTTGCGGCGGAAAAAACATGTTTTCTTTCGTTCCTTTCTCGCGATCGTCAAGGTGACTGTTTATCTATAATATATTATCATTATTTTTTAGATTACACGTTCCCCTTTTGCTCTTATACATGTCCTAAACCTTATCTCTTCCTTTTCCCCTTTCTGTGTCCTATGCTGCTGCGGTTTCTTGCAGCCTCTACTATGACTACCATAGAGCTGTCCTTCAGCCGGCTACTCCGTGAGATTTGTGAAAAACTACACGTGGAAGTGCCAGATTGTATTGTCTCGGGTGACACTGCAGGCAACTTTACTGCTTATGTAGACATCCAAGTTTCACGAAGTGAGTCCATAGTTGAAGTTATTCGGTGTTGGAGTGCTTCAGCTTCCACTGTTGCTGCTGCTGAGGAGGAAGCATCTCACAATGCTATTAAGAGATTGGTCCAAGAGTTGGACTTACGTGTCAAAGATGTTAACTACGCCGACGCCTTATTTTATAAGACCCTCAACGACGAGCTTTCTACCAATATGTCAGCTCTTTCGACCCAATATAATAAATTGTTATGGGAATATAATTTCCTAAAAGAATGTTACGTTTCAACCACCACCCAAAAAAATGAATACGTCGCTGAACGTGCTAAGATACAAGCTGCCATTGAAGAATGCCATGCAATAGTAAATCGTGAAACCACGCTCCCTACTGTTGCACCAACTCCTCTCTCAGACATTGTAACCCCTTCTTTGGGTTAAATGTTTCAGAATATAACCCCGGACCTTCACTTCGTTGTCGCTAACTTTTTGCCCCTTATGCTAACTTCTATCTGCCGCAGCCTCCTCTCAGCTGAGGTGTACTCTGTAATATTAATGCTAGAACAGTATTGTAGATTACTCTTTGTTTTTGCAAGCTATGGTACACTACCACAACATTGATCTCACTGTGTGGTTTCCATAGTTTGGACATATGTTGGGGAAAAAATGAAGGACTGATGCTGGAAACTATATTATGCTGGGGACAAAAAATACATTATGTAAATTACAACATTGCCACACTGTTGCTATGTTGTCTGATGCGGTTGCCTATGGTTTCTTTAGCTTTCTTATCATGTTGGCCATTTTACTATGCCATGCACTTTACCCTTCCTTTAAGTCATTCTTATCATTGTTTTGCAGGTTTGGTTTTGAACTTACTGAAATTTTTTAGTGAGTCTTTAGTAATTTGGAATGATGTGGGTCTTATTATGATAGTCTCCGTGATGCTTCACCGACACACCATTTTTCCCTGAACTCTTTTCCTTAATTTTGGTAATTATGCCTGATGTTATAGTTATGAGGTTACCCTTGCTTCGCATATACTCCATTTTTGCCCAACTGTTTCCCTCTGTCTCATCTCTGTATGTTCGCTTTACTGTCTATTTGTTTGATCTTATGTTTATGTTTCGCCGTAATTAGTTGTGACAATTTCCCATTTAAAAAAAAAAGGGAAAACCATGGTCTTACTTGATTTAGTAGAAGCCCAAAATAGATAGTGGTCCAACTGTTTGCATATATAGATATATAAACAAAATTCCGAGTTATTTTCATGAAACAAATGATTCTATTTAAATTCCATGTCATATTATTTGCTTTTGCATACGTAGCTTATCCTGCAATTGTCTGTTTGGTGTTTGCCTATCACTTGCTGTTGGAATTGTCCCATTGTCTTTGGGCCTCTTCTTGCTTTGGTTACAACCCAGCGGTCGCTATCTCTGTCATCTACTGGTTTATTTCTCTCTGTTGCTGTGGAATGATACCTGTGGGTTGATAAACTGTCATTAAATTTGATGAATCCCTACTATCTGAGCCTCATGCTTTTTTCCCTTCGATTTTCCCCTTATACTTGGCTTTCGTTGTTTTTGAAATTGATTTGTTTGACTTCCTTCTATCTGAACCCTATGCTTTTTACCTTTGATTCTTTCTCCATCCTTGTTTTTCGTTGTTTTTTGAAATTGATTAGTTCCCTTATACTTTTCCCCCCCCGCAGTCCTTGCCTTTTAATGTCCTCGAAATTGAATGATTTTCTGCAGTTTTTTGAAATTGATTAGTTTGCTCATAATTTTTCCCCCCGCAGTACTTGCCTTTTAATATCCTCGGAATTGAATGATTTTTCTGCAGCTTTTGTTTTCTTGTTGTTGAGATTTGTTCTCTTCATTTTCGAAAGCATTTTTTCACTTTCAAAATTAAACAAATTTTTTTGTATGCTCGGATTTGTTGGCTCTAATTGAGATGACCAATGCTTCATTCTCCATTTCTAAATGGGAATCAAGATTTGGACATCCTTAGTACCATGTAGTTTATATTTGTTTCCCATTCTGTAGATTCGTGATTTTACAATTCCTTTTTTTTTTCCCCCCCCCCCCCCCTTTTTTTCCCCCTTTCTTCCCCCCCCCCCCCCCCCCCCCCCCCTCTTTTTTTTTTTTTTGGGGCAGTGATGATAAAAATAAAGGATGAAGCTTTCCTCACAGTGTAATCCTTGAGCAACGGGTCTAACAGTTTGCCTCTTTTAGAACTATATATTGCTCATGGAAAAAAAAAAGGAGTTCAAACAATGGAAAACTATGTAATTTGATGTCCTTGAGCTTGCATCATACAGAGCTGGAGAATTTGCCTTCATCTAATGTTTAGGCAACCAGGGATGGTGTGTGTGGGGTTTTGGAATGTGGGTTTCGTCTGCCTATTGGTGATCATCGGATGGTGCATGCAAGCCGTGCGTGGGGTTTTGCAATGTGGGTTTCGTCTGCCTATTGGTGGTCATCGGATGGTGTTGTGATGTGGGTTCCTTGTGCCTGTTGCTGGTGATCGGATGGTTCATGCAGACCATGCCTGCTTGTGCCTCTTTTGGTTTCTCTCGCTTCCTAACTCTAATCCTCTCACTTGCCGTGATCGGAGTGTCTCATTCGTCGTAAGTGTCTTACCTGTTTTTATTTTTTTCCCCTTCTTTTTCCTTTGTGTGCTTAGGCCTCTCTGTGTCGCATACCCATTGAGCTGTTGGGATAATCTGTGACTCTCTCTCTCTCTCTCTCTGTGCCTTCTTCGCTGGCTGGTTTTTCTGGATGGCCTAAGACATTGGGCCTCTTTACTACAAACAAAGCTACATGCTATCCTTACTGTGTGCTGAATAGTTGCCGCTATACTTGATCAGATGGGAAAAACTGAGCTTCCCCCCCCCCCCCCCCCCCCCCTCGCTCACCTTTCCTTTGTTGTTTTTTGTAGATGAAATGTTGTTTACCCTTTTGATGACTTTGTTTTCCGATTTCTTGAGTTAACTACCTGCTTTGGTATTCTCAAATCTGTTACTTTTAACTAATGTTTTCAAATCATCTCCCATTCTTTCTTATATGAAAAAGACAGTTTCCGTGGCAGATTTAGGTGTCAAGTTACCTATATACAGTTGATTCTTATTCAGAATTTGATCGCTTGCGCAAAAGCTATAATTTAGAGTGTTCATTGGTTTATTATATGAATGGTAGGCCCAGTTTTATTGAATTCCCATGTAAAGGAATAATTGAAACATTCTGGTAGCCCACCAAATGAAACTTGAGTTAACTACCTGCTTTGTTATTGTCAGATTCCTTATTTTTAACTAAAGATTCCCCTTTGAATTTGGTTTCTATTTAAATAAATATAATATATGATATCTTCATGTTTTGTTCTCAGAAAAAGTCAATAATTCCTTATTACTTTGTGTTCCTGGTATTCACTTATTTGATTCAGGTGGTTGTGATAATATAAAGGAGTTATAAAGAGTACCATTATTATTTGCTGTACTCTCAAAATGCTTATATAATTTTGTTGTCGGTGGTCATGTGAGCATTACATAAAGAACTCTTGGTAACATACAATTGGTATTAAGTTCCCTTTGTGTATACCTGTGTTTAAATTGGTATTAAGTTTCGATTATGCATCTTTGTGTTCTTTATAGGTTTACTAGAGTTCCCTCTTGATGAATTCTCTTAGTGGTATTCTTTGCTTCTTTTCCATTTCCCTTTTTTTTTACCTTTTCGGGCGGGGGGGGAGGGGGCGGTGATGATATGAAAGAGTGATAAAAGGTTTCCTCACACATGGACTTTTGGTGGCCTAATGTTTAGACATCTAGCTTATTATCATTTTCGGTTGGCCTTCCAGTTAAGCTGTCCAGTGTATAGCTTAAAAAAAAAGGAACAGATAACACCCATACTACAAATGAGACACCCCGATTGCACCCCGATCGCTGCAGAAAGTGGGCTAATGTTTAGACAACCAACTTATTATGAGTTTTGGACGGTCTAGCACATATGCTCTCTTACTGACAAACAAGGTCTCTCTCTCTCTCTCCCTCTCTCTCTCTCTCCCTCCCTCCCTCTGCCTTTGCCTGTTCTCTGATTACTTTGCTGATCAACCTAGCGGAATGAAGTATGTCCTTTGATTGCCTTACTAATTGATCTAGCAGTATACCTTGGCTTTAGTCCCATGTTTGTTTTTATTCGGCACCACATAACTTTATGTTGGCCAAATTATTACTGTTACAAATGTGACCTGCTTTTATTTATTCTAATTGTATAGTTCTCTAACTTCCTACATCTGAGCCCAATCTCCTTTTCCTATTAATATTTACTTGTGTATTTGACTATATATTAAAATCTACTTGACAGATTCCTTATTTGTTTAATCTCAAACAAAATATTACTATGCGTTAATGTACTTGATGAACTTACTACATCTGAGCCTTATTTATTATCTATTTCGCATACTTCTTATTTGTTTAAAGTTGGTCAAATTATTACTATGGATTGAATATCTCATACTGCAGTTGCTGAAATGTGAAAATGTGATGTCTCTTTATTTCTTTCCATGCTACATTTGATGAACTCCCTACATCTGAACCTCACTTGTGTTTTATCCTCCCTCTTTGGTTTTTTGCAAGTGAAATATGCTTCTTTGTCCTGTCTGATAATCTTTTCATGTGTGTTTGTCTATTATTTGTTTAACCTCAATCAAATTATTACTATGAGTTAATTATCTGATTCTACACTTGATTGAATATAAAAACCTGTACTCACTTTATTTATTCTGAATGTATACTTCATCGCCTCCCTACATATGAGTCTTATTTTAATATTTAGACAACCAACTATAATGTTTAGACAACCAACTATAATTTTTACACAACCAACTTATTATGAGTTTTGGATGGCCTACCACATATTCTCTCTTATTTTATGTCTTAGAAAGCTGTGGATTCCCCTCCCGAGTACAGTACCCTCCCAGAGTTGAATATATGGAATTCTTTATGAATGTACCAGAAGGATGGGACACACACAAAAATACCAAACAGACACTAACCTATAGTAGAGATTAACCACGTACATTTAAATAACCCCACCTTGGTATGAAGTTATAATGTAAGCAGATTACGTTTGGCAATTATAGGAGGTCATTTCCTTTAGAAAAGATAATAATTGGCCTACAAATTTGTTTGTTTCGGTGAGGTGGAAAAATGATATATAGGACATACATAACATAAAAGTACTAGACCTAAGGAAAAAAAATATTGGTGAGAATTTTGTGATTAGGAAAAAATAGATTAACAAAAAAAATAGCCGTGGTCCTTCAGAAAGGTTAGAAATTAGATTAGATTCCACAATCATATTAGTTGATTTCCTTCAGAAGATTTAATAATTAGTCTATATTTAACAACCGTAGCTTCAATATATAACTCTATATTACTTAAGAAACCTTTAGGTTACAAAAAATATATATAGGAGTCTAAGGTTATTGCCTGTCCCTCCATAATCGACGAAAAAGTAGTTTAAGAAAGGGATGGGCCTTAGATTTTACAAGTATACTTTTTTTGCTTGGCTACAAAATGACCATCCAACTTTATGGCCGAGCTTATTAGAAAAAAAATCTGATGAGACTTATATTTATCGACGGTCGTATACATATAGTCCTTCCATCAAATTATCTACTAAAGAATTGTATGTATTCGACCATCGATAAATATGGTTTTTTTCAGAAATACGACCATGTTAGTAACCTATAGAAGCTATTAAGCAGTAAAATTAAATATTGCTAGCTTGATATTAAGTACAGGCAGAATTAAATATATGGTCAAACCACTATGATTAGGTTAGACCAGAAGTATTTCTGGCTGGCGAGAGCTTTGTGATTAGGAAAAAAGTGAGCTTTATGATTAGGGGAAAAGTAGATTAACAAAAAAAAAAAAGAACTGATTCTTCAACCACTGTAGTTGATTTTGTCTTCAATATATAACTCTATATTACTTAATAAACCTAAAAGTTCTATGATTAGGTTACAAAAAATATATATAGGAGTGTATATATATATATATATATATATATATATATATATATATATATATATATATATATATATATATATATATATATATATATATATATATATATGTAGAGAGAGAGAGAGAGAGTTTATATATTTTTAAAAATACAAGTTTAATTATGTTTATAAATTTTTTATCGTTAGATTTGTATTGAGATCTGTGTTTTTGTAAAGTCAAATAAAAAGAGAAAAAAGGAATATTTCTATTATAATCTTATCTCTGCTATAAATTTTACCGATTGGCAGCTTCAATTAGTTTGTCATGTAGAAATTTCATGCTATGTTACTTCATGTGGCACTTCCCTTTATCTCTTGGGATTCTCTTCCGTGTTGGTCTGTTGGGATTGTCTCTCAGAATGCATCTGTTGCTGGGTTGATGAATTCTTGCCCTCAGATTGCTTTGCCCATGAATCCAACGGTTCTTCGTTCGCCCTCTGTCTCATCTCTATATGTTCGCTTTACTGCCTATTTGTTTGATCTTATGTTTATGTTTCGCCGTAATTAGTTGTGACAATTTTCCATTTAAAAAAAAAAAGAAAAACCATGGTCTTACTTGATTTAGTAGAAGAACAAAATAGATAGTGATTCAACTGTTTGCATATATAGATATATAAACAAAATTTCGAGTAATTTTGATGAAACAAATGATTCTATTTAAATTCCATGTCATATCATTTGCTTTTGCATATGTAGCTTCTCCTGCAATTGTCTGTTTGGTGTTTGCGTATCGCTTGCTGTTGGTATTGTCCCATTGTCTTTGCCTCTCTTCTTGATTTGGTTACAACCCAATGGTCTCTCTCTCTGTCATCTACTGGTTTATTTCTCTCTGTTGCTGTGGAATGATATCTGTGGGTTGGTAAACTGTCATTAAATTTGATGAAATCCTGCTATCTGAGCCTCATGCTTTTTCCCGTTTGATTTTTCCCTTATACGATCCTTTCGTTGTTTTTGAAATTGATTAGTTTGACTTCCTTCTATCCGAACCTCATGCTTTTTCCTTTGATTTTTTCTCCATCCTTACCTTTTGTTGTTTTTGAAATTGATTAGTTTCCTCAAAATTTTTCTACCCCGCAGTACTTGCCTTTTAATACCCTCGAAATTAAATGATTTCTTGAAGATTTTGTTTTCCTCATATGTGTATTTGTTGTTTAGTTTCCTGCTGTTAAGCTTTTTTCTCTCCATTTTGGGATGCATTTTTTATTTCCAAAATTAAGCAATGCTTTTTTGTATGCTCGGATTTGTTGGCGCTAATTGAGATGACCAGTGCTTCATTCTCCATTTCTAAGTGGGAATCAAGATTTGGACATCCTTAGTACCATGTAGTTTATATTTGTTTCCCATTCTGTGGATTTGTGATTTTACAATTCTTTTTCTTTTTCCCCCCCCCCCCCTCTTTGTTTTATCCCCCTTTCTTTCCCCCCCCCCCCTTTTTTTTTTTTTTTTTTGGGGCAGTGATGATAAAAATGAAGGATGAAGCTTCCCTCACAGTGTAATCCTTGAGCAATGGGTCTAACAGTTCCCCCCTTTTAGAACTATATTGGTCATGAAAAAAAAAAAAAAGTAAAAACAATGGGAAACTATGTAATTTGATGTCCTTGGGTTTGCAGCATACAGAACTGAAGAATTTGCCTTCATCTAATGTTTAGGCAACCAACTTATTAAAGTTTTGGATGGCCTAAGACATTGATGATTGATGTAAAAAAACTTATTCTATGTTATTTTCTTATTAATGTAAAAAAACTTATTAGGTATTAATGATTGATTAAACACATGAGGATCTCAAATTTTAAATTACCGTTGAAATTTGTAGGTTATTTTCTTACATATAATTCTATGTTACTTATTCTAATTCTCAGTCTACTTTTAGTATAAATTGATGCTAAGAAAGAATAGTAGTGGGTTTGATGGTTTATTAATTGGCAACCATTCACTGTAGAATTGTTTGTGATTTGGATGGCCGTTGATAGACAACTACCCATTACCCTTTTTGTGATGCTAAGAAAGAATAGCAATGGGTTTGATGGTTCTTTCGTTCATTGATTGGCAACCATTCACTGCATAATTACTTGTGATTTGGATGGCCGTTGATGGGCAACTAGCCATTATCCTTCTTCTGATGGTAAGAAAGAATCTATATGTTAGAATAACTATTTCCCAGTTTTATTGCGGTGACGTGTCATCCTGCCATTGAGTTTCCTGATGTGGTGTCGTTTTGTGCTTCGGGTGCTGCTATGCTACTTCCTAACCTGTTGTGCACTGAACCTCCTGAGTACCGAACGTTTCCTAATGGGTTTGATGGTTCGTTGGTTCATTGATTGGCAACCATTCACTGCAGAATTGTTTGTGATTTGGATGGCTGTTGATAGGCAACTAACCATTACCCTTCTTATGATGCTAAGAAAGTATAGTAATGGCTTTGATGGTTTGTTCGTTCATTGATTGGCAACCACTCACTTCATAATTGTTTGTGATTTGGATGGCCATTGATGCGCAACTAACCATTACCATAAGAAAGAATATGTGTTTGTCTACTATTTGTTTAAACTCAATCAAATTATTACTATGAGTTAATTATCTGATTCTACACTTGATTAAATATAATAAACTGAACTCGCTTTATAAACAAGTTTTAATGTATCCATTCGTATTCAACTGATTTATCTATACAATGACTATTTGATTGTTTCCCCAAGTTCCTTCCAGGTGCCGCGTTGGATTATTGTGCGTTTACCCATTTCTCTCTGTTGCTGTGGAATGATATCAGTGGGTTGGTAAACTGTCATTAAATTTGATGAATTCCTGCTATCTGAGCCTCATGCTTTTTTCCCTTTGATTTTTTCCTTATACTTTCCTTTTGTTCTTTTTTGAAATTGATTAGTTTGACTTCCTTCTATCGGAACCTCATGCTTTTTCCTTTCAATTTTTCTCCATCCTTGCCTTTTGTTGTTTTTGAAATTGATTAGTTCCCTCCAAATTTTTTCCGCCGCAGTACTTGCCTTTTAATATCCTCGAAATTGAATGATTTCTTGAAGATTTTGTTTTCCTCATATTTGTATTTGTTGTATATTTTCCTGTTGTTCAAATTTGTTCTCTCCATTTTGGGATGCATTTTTTTATTTTCAAAGTTAAACAACGTTTTTTTGTATGCTCGGATTTGTTGGCGCTAATTGAGATAACCAGTGCTTCATTCTCCATTTGTAAGTGGGAATCAAGCTTTGGGCATCCTTAGTACCGTGTAGTTTACATTTGTTCCCCATTCTGTAGATTTGTGATTTCACATTCCTTTCTTCCCCCCCCCCCCCCCCCCCCCCCCCCCCCCCCCCCCCCCCCCCCCCTTTGTTTTTCCCCCCTTTCTTTTCCCCCTCTCTTTTTTTTTTTTTTTTTTTGGGGCAGTGATGATAAAAATGAAGGATGAAGCTTTCCTCACACTGTAATCCTTGAGCAATGGGCCTAACAATGGAAAACTATGTAATTTGATGTCCTTTGCCTTCATCTAATGTTTAGACAACCAACTTATTAAAGTTTCGGGTGGCCTAAGACATTGACCCTGTTACTACAAACAAAGATACGTGCTTTCCTTACTGTGTGCTGAATAGTTGACGCTATACTTGATAAGATGCGAAAATCTGAGGCTCCCCCTCCCCTCGCCTTTCCTTTGTTGTTTTTTGCAAATGAAATGTTGTTTACCCTTTTGATGACTTTGTTTCCCGATTTCTTGAGTTAACTACCTGTATATAGGTAACTAATGTTTCCAAATCATTTCCCATTCTTTCTTATATGGAAAAGCCAGTTTTGGTGGCAGATTTAGGTGTCAAGTTACCTATATACAGTTAATTCTTACTTAGAATTTGATTACTTCCGCAGAAGCTATAATTTAGAGTGTTCATTGGTTTATTATATAAATGATAGGGCCAGATTTATTGCATTCCCATGTTAAGGAGTAATTGAAACATTCTGCTAGCCCACGAAATGAAACTTGAGTTAACTACCTGCTTTGTTATTGTCAGATTCCTTATTTTTAACTAAAGATTCGAAAAGTCAATACTTCCTTATTACTTTGCCTTCCTGGTATTCACTTATTTGATTCCTTTGTTCCCCGTGCAGTTCTTTGTGTTGTGATAATATAAAGGAGTTATAAAAGAGTGATAAAAGGTTTCCTCACACATTATCATTTTTGGTTGGTCTTCCAGTTAAGCTGTCCAGTATATAACCAACTATAATGTTCAGACAACCAACTATAATTTTTAGGCAACTAACTTACTATGCGTTTTCGACTGTCTACCACATATTCTCTCTTACAAACAAGTTTTAATGTATCCATTCGTATTCAACTGGTTTATCTATATCTATACAATGACTATTTGGTTGTTTCCCCAAGTTCCTTCCAGGTGCCGCGTTGGATTATTGTGCGTTTACCCATATTATTGTACATTTGACTGTTATGGAGTCTTCTTACACACTGGTGATGCAACCTTCGTAATCTTCTTCTGCCTGTCTGTTATGGAGTCTTCTTACACACTGGTGATGCAACCTTCGTAATCTTCTTCTGCCTGTAAGTTAATGGTCATTATTTGTAATCTCGGACTAACCAAATCTTGACATCCTATTTATTCTTGCTGAAATTGACTTACTCAGTTACTTCTTTTTTTTCTTTTTTCCCCTTTTATTGTGCGTGTGCCATTCTTTTCGTACATTCATAAAGAATTACATATATTCAACTGTCAATTAATGTAATTTTTCCAAAAAATACCAAGCTGTCACTAACCTACAGTCGAGATTAACCACGCACATTTAAATAACCCCACCTTGATATGAAGTTATAATGTAAGTAGATTACATTTGACAATTATAGAAGGCCATTCCCTTCACAAAAGTTAATAATTGGCCTAGATTTTTGTCTGTTTAGGTTAGGAGAACAAATGATATATAGGACATACATAACATAAAACTCCTAGACCTAAAAAAAAAAAATATTGGTGAGAATTTTGTGATTAGGGAAAAATAGATTAACAAAAAAATTAGCCGTGAATCTTCAGAAAAGTTAGAAATTAGATTAGATTCCACAATCATATTAGTTGATTTCCTTCGGAAGATTTAATAATTCGTCTATATTTAACAACCGTAGTAGTCGATTTCGTCTTCAATATATAACTCTATCTTACTTAAGAACCCTTTAGGTTACAAAAAATATATATAGGAGTCTAAGATTATTGCCTGTCCCTCCGTAATCGACGAAAAAGTAGTTTAAGAAAAGGATGGCCCTTAGATTATACACCTATACTTTTTTGTTTGACTACAAAATAACCATCCAACTTTATACCCAACCTTATTAGAAAAAAAAAACTGAAGAGACTTATAATTATCGACGATCGTATACATATAGTTCTTCCATCAAATTATCTACTAAAGAATTATATGTATTCAACCATCGATAAATATAGTTTTTTTTACAAATATGAACATGTTAGTAACCTATAGAAGATATTAAGGAGTAAAATTAAATATTGCTAGCTTGATATCAAGTACAGCCGGAATTAAATATATGGTCAACCCACTATGATTAGGTTAGACCAGAAGTATTTCTGGCTGGCGAGAGCTTTATGATTAAGAAAAAAGTAGATTAAAAAAAAAAAAAAAGAGCTGATTCTTCAACCATTGTAGTTGATTTTCTCTTCAATATATAACTCTATATTACTTAATAAATCTAAAACTTCTATCATTAGGTTACAAAAAATATATATAGGAGTGTAAGATTATTAAGAAAAAGATAGGCCTTAGATTATACAACTGTACTTTTTTTGTTTAACCATAAAATTACTATACAATTTTATCTCCAAGCTTATTAGGAAAAAAAACTGTACATATAGCTCTTCGATAAAACGACCTATTAAATAATTATATGTGTAGTCGTCCATCAATAAATGTATCTTTTCCCGGAAATTCCAACATATTCGTAACCTATACAAGATATTAAGCTCTAAAATTAAATAAAGCTAGCTTGATATCAAGTATAGCCAAAATTAAATATATGGTCAACCCTTTATGACTCGAGAACTTTGTGATTAGGAAAAAAAGTAGATTAGGAAAAAGAATAGAGCTAAGCTAGCTTGATATCAAGTATAGCCAAAATTAAATATATGGTCAACCCTTTATGACTCGGTTTGACAAGAAGTGTTTCTGATTGGCAAGAACTTTGTGATTAGGAAAAAAAGTAGATTAGGAAAAAAAATAGAGCTACTTCTTCAGAAAAGTTAGTAAAAAAAAGTAGATTAGGAAAAAAAATAGAGCTACTTCTTCAGAAAAGTTAGTAATTAGATTATATTTCACAATCATGTTAGTTGATCTTCTTCGGAAGAGTTAATAACATGATCTTCTTCGGAAGACTTATAATTAGACTAGATTTAAGAAAAGATAGACCTTAGATTATTCAACTGTACTTTTGTTGTTTGACCATAAGATGATTTATTGATGGTGTTATACATATAGTTCTTAAATAAAATCACCTACTAAAATAACAAAACTCTCCCTATTTCCAAAGATTCGTAAAGAATTATATATATTTGACCATCAATAAACGTAACTCTTTTCAAAAAATACCAACATGTTATTAGCCTACACTACTAGGGATTAAACAGGAAAATTAAATTGTGCTCACTTAATATCAAGTGTAGCCAGAATTATATATATGATCAAACCTCTATGATTATGTTAGAGAAAATGAATAAAATTACACCCACTATATTAAGGAAAAAAGGAAAAGTTAATAATTGCCAAGCATAGAAGCTGATTTCCTTCAGGAAAATTAATAATTGGCCTAGAGGTCACAATCATAGTAGTTAACCTAAAAATGAAAAAAAAATAGATATATTGCTGCGAGCTTTGTGATTAGGAAAAAGTAGATTCAACAAAAAAAATGGAGGTACTTCTTCAGGAAAGTTATAATTAGGCTAGATTTCACAATCATATTAGTTGATCTCCTTTAGAAGACTTAATATTAGGGAAGATTTAACAAATATAGAAGTTGATTTCCTCCTCGATATATAACTCTATATACTTAAGAAACCTAAAATCTCTACTATTAGGTTACAAAAAAATATATATACAGTCTATGTAT
>CM055079.1:427904-560404 GCA_029204045.2 Tillandsia leiboldiana
TAGAACCTTATTTACTTTAGATTGAAAAGAGTCATGATGGAGAGTACCAAGTACATAGACACAATTAATATTTATGGAAACAGTCAACTATACTAAGGGGGAGTAGTCATCATAGGAGATGTAGATAAATAAATGTAAGACAATCTATGAACATCTACCAAGAATTACCTTGTCTACTTTAGATTGGGAGAAGTCAATGATAGGGTACATAGACACAATTACTATTTATAGAAAGAGGAAAAGATACTAAGAGGGAGTAGGCATCATAGGGGATCTAGGAAAATCTCATAGGGGATCTAGGCAAATCTAAGAGAATCTATGTACATCTATCAAGAGTAGTGAAAAGATTACATCAAATCCCTTAGGTGTTCCAAAATTTGGTCCAAATCTAGAGAAATCCAAGATGACATCACACATCACATCAATTGGAAGTAGGTGGGAGAAGGTAAGGGATTTTCGGAAACTTGTGGAAAATACCTTGTTACTTTAATTGGGAGAAGCCAATAATAGGCTATATAGACACAATTACTAATTATAGAAAGAGTGAAAGATACTAAGAGGGAGTAGTCATCATAGGGGATCTAGGAAAATCTATTAGGGGATGTAGGTAAATTTAAGAGAATCTATGAACATGCATTAAGAATACTGGAAAAGATTACATCAAATTACTTAGGCATTCAAAAATTTGCACCAAATCTAGACAAATCCAATATGACATCACATATTATCACATCAAATGAAAGTAGGTGGGAGAAGGTAAAAATTTTGGGTACTTGTGGGAAAATCTCTTTAAAAACAATAGCACATCATATTAAAAGAAGTAATGTCACATCAAAAGATACTAAGAGGGATACTAAGAGGGAGTAGTCATCATAGGGGGATCTAAGAAAATCTATTAGGGGATCTAGGTAAGAAAGTAGGTGGGAGAAGGTAAGAAATTTTGGGAACTTGTGGAAAAACTTTTTAAAAATAATAGAACATCATATTAAAAGAAGTAATGTCACATCAAAAGATACTAAGAGGGAGTAGTCATTTCGCACATATCACATCAAATGGAAGTAGGTAGCCCAAGTAAAAAAAAATTGGGAAATTGTGGGAAATCTCTTTTTAAAAAATATAACATCATATGGAAAGAAGTAATATCACATCAAAAGATACTAAGAGGGAGTAGGCATCATAGAGCATTTAGGTAAATCTAAGGCAATCTATGAACATCTATCAACATCAAATCAGTACGATTTTCTTACATTTTGGAATCTAATTTGGAGAGGTATGCAAAATCACAATTGTCAAAAGAATATAACATTACATCAAAAGAAGTAATATCACATCAAAAGCAATTTCGAAGTTTGCATAATATCACATAAAAAGAAATTTTTTAAAAAAATGTGCAAAATCTAGAGAATTCCAATACTATATTCTATGTCATATCAAATTACTAAATTATTATAGAAGTAACTATAATAAAAATAGTAGGAATACAATTCTTGGAAAAAGTATAAATCATGCTAAATTATTATAGAAGTAACTATAATAATAATAGTAGGAATACATTTCATGGAGAAGGCTTATCTTGAAAAAGATATAAATCATGAAAAATCTAGTGGAGATTGACTTTTATCTTGGGAAAGGTATCAATCGTGAAAGAACAATATGACATCTTATGGACAAACTATAATAATAATAGGAGTACATTCCTTGGGAAAGGCATAAATCATGAAAGATCTAGTCAAGGTCAACATGGAGAAGTTTATTTTGGAATAAGTATACATCATGAAAGATCTAATATTATATTATATATATTTATAGTAATTTATAATACTATATTAATTTTAATAGTTTAATATATAATAATCATGAAAAAATCTAGTGAAGATAAAGCTATAAATCATGGAAAATCTAGTTAAGATAGAGGGAAAGATAATATTAAAAAAAATAGTAATCTTAGTAAATCTCACTGCAATTGATGAAATGTCAAAATCTGAACTTGATGCTATACTTGATGAACTCCCTATATCTGAATAGTAGGATTCCTATATTAATATATTTATAGTAATTTATCAAATTACTATTTCCTATAGTAATTTTAGACTACATTACATATCTATAGTAATTTTTAAATTTAAAGTAAACTTATTCAGAGTTATATTCAAGAAATATAATTAAAATTATGTTTAGAAGAAATTAAAATTAAGCAACACTACATGGAATTTACACATATATAACATGTATAGCAATTTTTAGGAATTAAAATTATGTTTAGAACGAACTAAAATTAAGTAACACTACATGAAACTTACACATATATAACATGTATACCAATTTTTGGAAAAAGATCGAATTCATAAGATTTGTTCTTATTCTAATATATAATATATAATATATGATATATTTTTCCTAGACTAATTTTAGAACACATCTATACAATCAAATTACTATATCAAATCAGTATATTTTTTCTATACTAATTTCAGACTAAATTCATAAGATTTTTTCTTATTGCAATTGAACATATCACTATATATTATATATTATATAGTAAAAATTAGTAGGATTTCTTATTTATAGTAATTTATAAGATTAGGTATCTATAGTAATTCTAAAATTTAAAATTAATTTACTTAGAGCTGCATTTAAAAAACGGCCAGCCAAATCACAAACAATTCTGCAGTGAATGGTTGCCAATCAATGAACCAAGGAACCATCAGACCCATGACTATTCTTTCTTATGGTAATGGTTAGTTGCGCATCAATGGCCATCCAAATCACAAACAATTATGAAGTGAGTGGTTGCCAATCAATGAACGAACAAACCATCAAACCCATTACTATACTTTCTTAGCATCATAAGAAGGGTAATAGTTAGTTGCCTATCAACGGCCATCCAAATCACAGACAATTCTGCAGTGAATGGTTGCCAATCAATGAACCAATGAACCATCAAACCCATTAGGAAACGTTCGGTACTCAGGAGGGTCAGTGCACAGCAGGTTAGGAAGTAGCATAGCAGCACCTGAAGCACAAAATGACACCACATCAGGAAACTCAATGGGAGGAGGACACGTCACCGCAACAAAACTGGGAAATAGTTATTCTAAGATATAGATTCTTTCTTACCATCAGAAGAAGGATAATGGTTAGTTGCCCATCAACGGCCACCCAAATCACAAGTAATTATGCAGTGAATGGTTGCCAATCAATGAACAAACAAACCATCAAACCCATTACTATACTTTCTTACCATCATAAGAAGGGTAATGATTAGTTGCCTATCAACGGCCATCCAAATCACAAACAATTCTCCAGTGAATGGTTGCCAATCAATGGACCAACGAACCATCAAACCCATTAGGAAACGTTCGGTACTCAGGAGGTTCAGTGCACAACAGGTTAGGAAGTAGCGTAGCAGCACCCGAAGCACAAAACGACGCCACATCAGGAAACTCAATGGCAGGATGACACGTCACCGCAACAAAAACTGGGAAATAGTTATTCTAAGATATAGATTCTTCCTTATCATCAGAAGAAGGATAATGGTTAGTTGCCCATCAACGGCCATCCAAATCACAAGTAATTATGCAGTGAATGGTTGCCAATCAATGAACCAAAGAACCATCAAACCCATTGTTATTCTTTCTTAGCATCACAAAAAGGGTAATGGGTAGTTGTCTATCAACGGCCATCCAAATCACAAACAATTCTACAGTGAATGGTTGCCAATCAATGGACCATCAAACCCACTACTATTCTTTCTTAGCATCATAAGAAATCTAAAAGGGGAACTTAAACAAAAGGAGAGAAAACTCGCAATTCAAAATTTATATTAAAAGTAGACTGAAAATTAGAATAAGTAACATAGAATTATATGTAAGAAAATAACCTACAAATTTCAACGGTAATTTAAAATTTGAGATCCTCATGTGTTTAATCAATCATTAATACCTAATAAGTTTTTTTACATTATTCTAACCAAAATATTTATAATTACTGGAATTTTTAGCCAATCAATGGACCATCAAACCCACTACTATTCTTTCTTAGCATCATAAGAAATCTAAAAGGGGAACTTAAACAAAAGGAGAGAAAACTCGCAATTCAAAATTTATATTAAAAGTAGACTGAAAATTAGAATAAGTAACATAGAATTATATGTAAGAAAATGACCTACAAATTTCAACGGTAATTTAAAATTTGAGATCCTCATGTGTTTAATCAATCATTAATACCTAATAAGTTTTTTTACATTATTCTAACCAAAATATTTATAATTACTGGTATTTTTAAAACTTTTAGTAATAGAGAATGATTTTTAAAGCTTATATATAACAAAATAACATACAAATTTTAAATTTCATGAAAACTCTGAAATCCAAACCTATTTCATGAATTATTAATAGACAAAACTTATGAAGTCTAAAAGGGGAACTTAAACAAAAGGAGAGAAAACTCTCAATTCAAAATTTATACTAAAAGTGGACTGAGAATTAGAATAAGTAACATAGAATTATATATAAGGAAATAACCTACAAATTTCAATGGTAATTAAAAAATTGAGATCCTCATATATTTAAGCAATCATTAATACCTAATAAGTTTTTCCCCATTATTCTAACCAAAATATTTATAATTACTCGAATTTTTAAAACTTTTAGTAACAGAGGATGAGTTTTTAAAGTTTATATATAACAAAATAACATACAAATTCTAAATTTCATGAAAACTCTGAAATCCAAACCTATTTCATGAATTATTAATAGACAAAGCTTATGAACTATGAAACAAAAAAGCAGTAATAATGTTGAGGACTCATACCTCAAAGCAGGATTTTCGCATATTTGTAGTAAGGAAATGCAGTTTCCAGCTCAATTCTTGAGCTGGAACAGGGTAGTGCAGCTGAATTATGCTGCCTTAAATTAAGGTTTTGCTTGGCAGTGCTGGAGCATCTGTATAAGCACAATCTGATCATAGCTGCTTAAAAGTGTATTGATAGCTTTTCGACTAAAACCTTAAAAAAAACGGAAATAAATCTTATATATAATATAATTTATAAAATAAAAGTGAAATTTCTAATTTCCCCAATTGTTGTATGTATTAATTGATTCAAATATTAATTTATATCATATAATTCGTTAAATTGGCATCAAGGGAAAAAAATCTGGAATAAATCTTATATAATATAATTTATAAAATAAAATTGAATTTTCTAATTTCCCAAATCATTGGCCAAAGTAAATCTTACATTTTTCGGAAATAAGTATACAATAATTTTAGTTATTAATCGATTGAAATATTAATTTATACCATAGAGTTCATAAAATTACCAATTTCAATTTCCCAAGTTGTTGTACGTTAAATTATTTACTATATTATTTTAAAAACTATGCAATTACTACTCTATTATTATATTTACTGCATTATTATATAAGAAAGTAATACATAATAAAAATAGAGAAATGCAGAGAGAGGAAGAAGGACCATCAGACTGATGGGAAAACCAACCAGCGAAGAAGGCACAGAGAGAGAGAGAGAGTCCCAGATTATCCCAACAGCTCAATGGGTATGCATGAACCATGAGATGACCAATGAGGGACACATGAAAACGACAATCCGTCCGCGACACAGAGAGACCTAAGCACACGCAGGGAAAGAAGGGAAAAATTTCATAAATTACTATATTATATATATAAGGCTAAGTAAATACTTATTGTATAGATATATAGATTACATTTAATATAACAAACAAAAAGGTCAGACTGATGGCAAAACCAACACAGAAATTACTATATTATTATATATATAAGGCTAAGTAAATACTTATTGTATAGATATACAGATTACATTTAATATAACAAACAAAAAGGAGGGAAAAAATCAAAACAGATAAGACACTTACGACGAATGAGACACTCCGATCACGGCAAGCGAGAGGATTAGAGTTAGCAAGCGAGCGCAACAAAAGCGGAGCACAGAAGAGGCACAACCAGGAAAGGTCTCAGACAGGTTGAGCGAAATGCATGCACCATCCGATCACCACCAACAGGCACAAGGAACCCACATGACAACACCATCCGATGACCACACCATCCGATGACCACCAATAGGCAGACGAAACCCACATTGCAAAACCCCACGCACGCCTTGCATGCAACACCCGATGACCGCATAAAATGGGAAGATATCAAGTGTCAGGAAACTCGGAACAATTGTCGGCCTACTTTGGCTCAATTTTTTTATTTTTGGATATATGGTGCTAAAATAATTTATATGCATCTAAATTTCAGTAAAAATAAAATAGAATAAATTTAAATTTAAATGGAAAATATATTTTAAATAAATTAAATTAAATTAATCTGTTGGTTGTGGGCAGTAAAAAAATAGTATAATTTGTGCTGAAGTACTTTTACGTCTAACCAAGATAGTTATATAATCTTATATCTAAAAGTGTTTAATTTATTTTTTTTAAAAAAAAAATTAAATAATTTTTTATGTTTAATTTATTTTTTTTAAAAAAAAAATTAAATAATTTTTTAAATTTAATTCTTCTAAATTCTGGGGAAATAATTTTTACCCCGGGGTCAGGGGCTTACCACACACACCATCCCAACAGGTCGATGGACCGAATAGGTTGACCGGCGTGCATGCACCATCGACAACGAAGTAGGCACATGAATAAAAAATATAGGGTAAAAATATAGAAAAGGTACAGGAAAATATAGGGGAAAAAGGGAAAACCTAAATAGGGAAAAAAGAAAAAGACGGAAGGAACACACATACCGCGAAAGAGGCACCGATAGGCACACGAAACCCGCACCAGAATACCCCACGCGCAGAGCCTCCCAACAGGTCGACGATCCGGGTGGGTTGACCGGCATGCATGCACCATCGACAACATATAATATACCGCGAAAGAGGCACCGATAGGCACACGAAACCCGCACCAGAATAACCCACGGGCAGAACCTCCCAACAGGTCGACGATCCGGGTGGGTTGACCGGCATGCATGCACCATCGACAACATATAATATAAGTAAAAAGGCAAAAAAAAAAAAAAAAGGAAGGCAAAACAAATAACATACAGATCCATAACAAAAATAGAGAAATGCAGAGAGAGGAAGAAGGACCGTCAGTTTGATGGGAAAACCAGCCAGCGAAGAAGGCACAGAGAGAGAGAGAGAGAGTCACAGATTATCCCAACAGCTCAATGGGTATGCGACACAGAGAGGCCTAAGCACACACAGGAAAAGAAGGGGAAAATTACAGAAATTACTGTACTATATATATAAGGCTAAATAAATATTTAATGTATAGATATATAGATTACATTTAATATAACAAAGGAAAAAGAAGGGGAAAAAATAAAAACAGGTAAGACACTTACGACGAATGAGACACTCCGATCACGGCAAGCGAGAGGATTAGAGTTAGGAAGCGAGAGAAACCAAAAGAGGCACAAGCAGGCATGGTCTGCATGAACCATCCGATCACCACCAACAGGCACAAGGAACCCACATCACAACACCATCCGATGACCACCAATAGGCAGACGAAACCCACATTGCAAAACCCCACGCACGGCTTGCATGCACCATCCGATGATCACCAATAGGCAGACGAAACCCACATTCCAAAACCCCACACACACCATCCCAACAGGCCGACGGACCGGATAGGTTGACCGCCGTGCATGCACCATCGACAACGAAGTAAGCACATAAATTAAAAATATAGGGGAAAAATATAGAGAAGGTACAGGGAAATATAGGGGGAAAAGGGAAAACCTAAATAGGAAAAAAAGGAAAACACCGAGGGAACACACATACCGCGAAAGAGACACCGATAGGCACACGAAACCCGCACGAGAATACCCCACGCACAGAACCTCCCAACAGGTCGACGATCCGGATGGGTTAACCGGCATGCATGCACCATTGACAACATATAATATAAGTAAAAAGGGAAAAGAAAGAAGGGAAAACAAATAACACACGTACCAGGGATGAGACACTCCGATCACCTCAGGAAATGAGAGCACAACCACAGGGAAACAATCCAAACAACGTCATGACCGACGATCCCCACACAAACCACAATTGAATCACAGAGGAGAACAGAGGAGTTCGGCCCTCGCAGAGGAGTCTCAGCCCCAGAGAGAGCACGCATGCGCGCGCACCCGCGCGAGAGAGAGAGAGAGAGAGAGAGAGAGAGGGAGAGAGAGAGAGAGGGAGGGAGAGAGCTGAGGTTCGGCGATTAGGGTTAGCAACCGAAAGAAACAGGAGCGGCGCGCAGAACAGGCGCAAGCAGGCGACGTCTCGGAGAAAGAGGAGCGAGTAGGCGACGAATCACGCACAACGCGCACAGGAGGTTCGGAGACAGCATGGGAGAACCCGTAGTCTCCGCCGATCCCCGAGCGCGAGAGCGAGAAAGAGAAGAGGTTCAGAAGAGGCGCAAGCAGCGGACGCCTCGGAGAAAGAGAACCGAGTAGGGGAATAGACGGTTCGGCACACATGTCAGGTTCGGAGGCAGGTTAGGAGGCCCCGAAGCGTAAAACGAAGCGTAAATCAACGGCAGGATGATGTCAGGTTCGGAGGCAGGTTAGGAGGCCCCGAAGCGTAAAACGAAGCGTAAAAGTAAGCTAAGAAAACTAAGGAGACAGCAGGTTCGGAGGCAGCATAGGAGGAACCGAAGCATAAAACGACGCCACATCAGCAAACTCAACGGGAGGACGACACGTCACCGGAACAAAACCGAGAAATAGTTATTGTATAGATAAGACTATAATAAGACTATATATATATATATATATATATATATATATATATATATATATATATTATATATATATATATATATATATATATATATATATATAATTAAGCTAGAATACTATCGATAGCACCAAGTTATTGGTGCTATCAAGTTTTTAACCATTGGATTAAAAAAATGTGTGGTTAAGATGATAGTGGTCCCCTAGGGTTTACTAGGTGGTTGGTTGAATAGTAAAAATTTTAGGAAACCACTATAATCCCAACCGCATATCTTTTCATCCAACGACAGAAAACTTAATAGCACCAATTGCTTGGTGCTATCGATAGTATTCTAGCCGGACTATATATATATATATATATATATATATATATATATATATATATATATATATATATATATATATATATATATATATATATATATATATATATATATATATATATATATATATATATATATTATCTTATTTTTATATTTCAAATAAAGTGATGATATGTGTATCCGCATTATTTACGATAAGAACGCTATAAAACATATTAAGCATTATAAATTTAAGAATTGATTAACTGGTTGTACATTCATTATGTATGTTGATTCATGATTGTGATGTTATCACGTCATACAAATATAAAGAAGGTTTCGTTCGTGTGTATAAAAAGAATTTATTTTTGTGACGATTCTGTTTATCTTGTGGGTAAGATTTTTTAAAAATATATATATATTTTTCACTCTCTATTTTCAAACTGATCTCATTTTTAAAAATGACTTTACTTAGCACACCCCAAGACGTGACATACTAAGATGGTGTGTATATATATATATGAGTTAAATTATTTAGTAAAGTATAATTATATATTCTAAATGTGATGTATGATGCACATTCTATTCATCTTAGAGCGAGAGTTTGTTCACTAGTCATATTAAAATAATTAGTAAAATTTATTTTACTCTAAGATGAATAAAATATAAAATGTACATTATATTTGAGATGCACAAATAGTAAATGAAATTAGAATAACTAATCAATATTAATAGCTTGACACAGCCATCAAAGTTTACGGAATTAAATTCATCGATAATTTTAATCACTTTTGTAGCAAATAAATTAGAATAATTAATAAAAGCTAATAGATTTGATGAAATTTTCAACTTACAAATTAGAATAGCTTTGGGTATCTTTTGGGGTAAGTGTAGTATTGCAATTGCTTAAAATTTTAGAAACATTTATTACAAACTAGACAAGTTGTAATACATTATTTTAAAAAATAAAATAAAAATAATGAGAAATAAAATCTAGGGAAGATTTCTGCCAATCAGCTATAATTGACTTGAAGATAGATACTCCTACACTTGAGGACACATTTTTCATATTGAAAAATATTTTTTTGTACACCACCAAATGAGAGACGACGGGATATACATTTTACACTCTATTTATTTTAAAATAAAATATATTTTACTAGTCATTTTAATATAACTTGTAAGTGAACTCCCACTCTAGAATATATTAAGCAAAAACTTCAATTAGCCTCGTGTAATTTAGCGTGTATCCTATTATTATTTTTTTTTGTTTCATCGTAAAATCTTATCGATAGGAATGTCAACGAGCCGAACAAAAACTAGCTTATTAAAATATCGAGTTGAAAAATCGTGTTTCACTCGTTTATTAATAAGCCGAACAGAAGCCGGCTTGCAAACAGTAAGTTAGATTGTTAGCTTTTTACTGAATGAAAAGTTGAAATAGAATTAGAAAATTAACATCTTAATCTAATAATTAAAATTTATAAATAAAATAAAATTTATACACTCTCTCTCTCTCTCTCTCTCTCTCTCTATATATATATATATATATATATATATATATATATATATCCAAACTGTATCGAGTCGAACACGAATAAGTTAGTCCTAATTCGTGTTCGGCTTGTTAAAATTTTGAGCTAAAGAATTCAGGTCACGTTCAACTTGTTTATTAATCTAGTCGATTGATCTTGAGCTCAGATTGAGCCCGAGCTGACTTGTAGACACCGAGCTGGATTTTCATTCCTATTTATTGGTGTATAACCAATAATTTTAATTTGTTTGTTTCACTGTAAGATTTTATGGATGAATAGAATGGTAAAATGATGTGATTTACAAACCCTAGACCTCTAGACGAAGCACGCATTCATCGGGAAGCAAGCACAGTTTAATGCCACCTCAAATTCAAGCACGCCCAAAATACTTTTGTGCCACCTCAAATTCAAGCACGCCCAAAATACTTTTGTGACGTGTCTTTTATAACAACTTCTCTATTATAAATTAATTAAATTTTCCATTTATTATCATGATGGGTTTGGATGTCGGTACTCGTAATACCCGAACCGACCCGATAACATCTCCGACCAGTATCAGGTATGAACAAATGAACAAACTAAAACACCTGAAAAAAATTACATTCAAAGCAGAAAAGAATGCAAGTGAAGACGAGAACAAGCAAAGTTGGAAGGGGTCGCAAAATTGTCATCATGTTTGTGTATGATAAATCTAAACTAACAACAACAAAGAAACAACCACTGCCTCGTGGTTCTTACAGTTTCGAAACCGAATTAAATTACAGAAAAAAAAAAAAAAAAAAAAAAAAATCAATCACAGCTTTCTTTTTCTTTTTCTTTTTTTTCCTTTCGGAAAGGAAACAAAAATAAGTGATCTACGAGGGCTTGGGAGAGAACGTAAACAATCAATAGGACGGAACAGACGCCTGCTAAGTACAACACGTAGATTTGGTTCCACCGGCGGGCTCCTGACCGGCGACGGCGATCTTGGTCCCTCTAAGTAAGCTCGAATTGCCCCCTGATTCGGGCTCGTCGTTAGCTATAAGGGCTTTTTTGCTAATAATCCGATAAATCTCCGTGAGAACGGTCACGAAGGCGGTCTCGACATTGGTTGCCTCGAGGGCGGAGGTCTCCATGAAGAAGAGGTTCTCGCGCTGGGCGAATTCTTTGGCGTCCTCGGTGGGGACCGCACGGAGAGTGCCGAGGTCGGACTTGTTGCCGACGAGCATCATGACGATGTTCTTGTCCGCGTGGGTCCGTAGCTCCTCGAGCCACCGCGCCACGTGGTCGAACGACTGGCGCTTGGTCATGTCGTAGACGAGCATCGCCCCAACTGCGCCTCGGTAGTACGCGCTTGTAATCGCTCGGTACCTATCATAAGGTCATCATAGTCATCAGCATCATCATTTAAAACTAACGCGAGAACTGTTAGAGTTTATAATAAGAGCAATGTTGCAAGCATCTCCGAATGAACATAGAAAGCAATACACGAGTCTGCTTCTGCTTGGCACGGATGACGGTTTGTAAGCATGATTAGTTTTTCAGAATTAAATGCATAGTTTAGATGACATGTCATAATATTTGAAAAATCTAAAGCGTTAATCACACGCCACATGTAAAATGCTAACTTATCAACTGCATTCCGAAACCTCTCCCCGGAAAGTAAGAGGGGGCAGAATGGTGAATTTCAATGCTTCGAGAAAAGAAAGGTAGGTTCTTTAAACTAGCAACATTATGATTGAATTATGTTGTTTGGGTAATAAGTTGACGAGCCAAATTATTAAATAGCCCTGCCCTTCTGCACATCCCTTATATATACGGAGTTTATCTCATCTCTTTCAAGATAAGACTAATTAAACTCCTAAACTTCTCTGTCGGAATTAGCAAAGAATATCAATAGAATAAAAATAGATTTGAAGTCAAATAGTGCCCACTTTGTATTGCATTAGCATAAGAACCAAAGAAGTTGTTCTCTTGAATAGAACTAGAAAAAATGTTTAAGGCTGTCTTTAGATATTTCACTGTGAACCAACTTTGTAAGGCTGGCTAAAGAGCAATAACATATTCTATCAGTCTACAGAAGCTTTCAATAAGGAAAGGGCATGAAAATGAGAACAAACTGACATGAAACCAAGAAGAAACTATTTACATGCATGTTGCTATGCAGATTTCAACAAACATATTGCTACGTAGATTCCAGCAGCCATGTTGCCATGCAAAGCATTTTTCAGGGGGGGAAGAAAAACCCCCTTCATAAGAGCATCGAACCATCTAGACCCAATTCATAATTCAGATCCTACTAACAGAAAAGAGAACAATCAAAGAGCAAGTAATCTATTAATCTATTAAGTATCTATTAATCCCCAATACCTAAGCTGACGTGGCGGAACCTCCTAAGTTCGATTTTTTTTTTTTTTTGTCCCCTCATCTCTCCTCTCTCCATTCCTACCGTACGTCCTCTCATCCCCCCCTCCCCCCTCCATAAATTTAATTAAATATTTTATTAATTAAAATTGGGGAACCGAAGCGACGGTTTAGAAAATTTAGAATGCGTAAGTTACAAATTAGGAGAAACGAAGAGATGCGAGAATATTATTTTTTATTTAACGTGGCTCCCTTCTTCATCTCTTCCCCTCCCTCTATTGTCTTCTTCTTCTTCCCCCTCTCAATCACTTTATTATTATGATAAATGCCGAATCTAACCCTAACGGCAGCAGAGGAGGCAATGTCCTCTTCGGTGCTCACCTTCGACACCTCCAACTTCGCCGACATCGTCTCCAATCACCCCTTCGTCGTCATCGAGTTCTACGACACCTGGTGATTCCCCCTCCGATCCTCTCGATCTCATACTATACTTTCGATTTCTATGGTTTTATGTGTAGATCCTTCGTTCGATAGGGTTTTTGATACGATCGCGGTGTTCGCTGAGGAGAAGTTGTGATTTCTATTATGTATTTTGGGTGATTTGGAAGGAATTTGTTACTTTGTAATGTCTCCGATCCATGGTTAGATTCTCATCTTAATAATTTTTGATTATTTTTATCGGATTTGATTGATTCGACAATATCTATCCGCCGCAATGCGCGGATACCTTCACTAGTTCTTCATGAAACTCTAATATGGTTATAGAAGATCATTACGCTGTACACATCCTAAGTTCCAAACATAAATCTTTCCAATTTAACATCTAAACTTCTTTCCCCTAGAAAAAGAGAATCACGCCAGAACAAAAAGAAGAGAGAAATAAACAATCAATACTGAGATACTGTTGTTTCAAAATCTAGCAATAGCATGCATTTCTAGCTCAAATCATCCAAAACAACATTTCAATTGGATATCAAGCTTAACTAGTGAAACAATATCATAAGAATTCCCCCAACGAATTACGAAAATGGCAAGCATTGATCACTACATAGATTTCCAGAACTGATACCACAATTACTATTTAAGCATAAAATAATTGCCTCACTCCCAATTATTTTGGCCGGCCAAGTAGACCACGGTACTCTCTTAACTCTATTAAAGAAAATATCCTTTTTGCCAAATGAATTTCCACCCATATCAATTTTGTCCTTTTTCTCTCATCTAATGGCATCTTCTATTTATACAAGTCACTTCTACTGGTAAGTCTCTCGTCTTCATCAAATATGCCAAAATCTTCTCAATCAGTTTTTCATAATTTATGTCCGGCATCTAACTTATGTTAGGCAACAATAATTTCATAATTTATTTTTTCAATCCATCTTAAGATCTTAACATCTTAACATCTTCATCGACGACATTATGATTCCACATTCGCAGTTACTAGTTGTCGAACACTTTGATCTACAAAGAATGGCTTCTTTATAACCATTCTATAGAATCAGACACAATCATCCGATCCAATAGAACAAATTATTCCAACTGCAATAAGTGGTAAATTTCTACATAAATTTATGGTAGAAGTTGCCATTTTATTATGGAATAATTTCGTTCCCTGGGGATATACGACTATCATCAGATCCATTGTTGCACCCTGCCTACAAAGAAGATCTACGAACTGCAAAATCCTAGTACTTACTTTTAGATCATAGATAGAACATCACATAAGGAGGAGAAGATGAAGGAAGAGGGGAATGGGGAATTCGGACCTCTCCTGGCCGGCGGTGTCCCAGATCTGGGCCTTGACGGTCTTGTGGTCGATGAGGAGGGTGCGGGTCTGGAACTCGACGCCGATGGTGGCCTTGGAGTCGAGGCTGAACTCGTTGCGGGAGAAGCGGGCGAGGAGCTGCGACTTCCCCACCGCCGAGTCCCCGATCAGCACCACCTTGAACACGTAGTCGATCCTCTGGTTGAACTCCCCATACAAATTATTCGACATCCTCCTCCTCCTCCTCCTCCTCCTCCTCCTCCTCCAAATTCGACGACGATGAAGGGGATTGAGGAAGCGATCACCAAACCCTAATTGCAGAGATCGGGATGGGGATTGGCCAAGGGATCATCGATCACCCTCCTCCTCCTCCTCTTCCTCCTCCTCGTCGTCGTCGTTGGGATTGGGGATTGGGGATTTAGGGATTTGGGGGTTTTGAAGGGATCGGGGAGAGGGGGGGGGGGGGGAATGGAGAAGAGGAGGAGAACGTGAGAGAGAGAAGAAAATGTTCAACGGCTCCACGCCTCTCCCACGTTATTTTATTTTTATTATTATTATCATTATTTTAAAATGGATTAATTAATTACACTATAGTCGCTTTACTTTTTAGAATTGTTAATTTCGTACTTTTCTTTTTTCAAAAACACCACTCCATTATAAATTTTTTTTTCTGTACGATAAGAAGATTTTTTGTATAGCGATATTCTGAGTCAGAATATTTTTTTTTTTTTAAAACATGAAGTTGACAAGAATAATAATAAATAATAATAATATTAGATTCTTTATATAGCGATATTCTGAGTCAGAATATATATTTTTTTTTAAAAAAAAGAAGTTGACAAGAATAATAATAAATAATAATAATATTAGATTATAGGCTAAATTACAGAAAACCCCCCTCTAATATCCCGCTTTTCCACTTTACCCTCCTGTCTTTTAAAAGTCGACAATCTGTCCCTTCGAAATTATCGAAATGTTTTTAGGGGGTAACGCCGTTAACGAAGAGGGTAAAATAACCATTATGCCCTTACCTTGTATTGAGAGAGAGAGAGAAAACGAGAGAGAGAGAGAGAGAAAACGAGAGGGCGACGGCGGCGGCGACCTGCGCCAGAGGAGGAGGAGGAGGACGACGGCGGCGGCGACGCGGGCAATGAGCTCCGCCGCGTGCGACCCGATCCGGAGGAGACGACGATGACGATGGCGGCGACGAAGCGGGCGCGGGCTCGGGCGATGAGCGCTTCAACGACGGCGGCGAAGCGGGCGCGGGCTCCGCCGCGTGCGACCCGATCCGGAGGAGATGACGATGATGACGGCGGCGAAGCGGGCGCCGGTCCGCCGCGTGCGACCCGATCCGGAGGAGGAGGACGACGACGACGACGGCGGCGGCGACGCGGGCGATGAGCTCCGCCGCGTGCGACCCGATCCGGAGGAGACGACGATGACGACGGCGGCGACGAAGCGGGCGCGGACTCCGCCGCGTGCGACCCGATCCGGAGGAGGTGGTGGACGAGGAGGAGGTGGACGAGGACGACGACTCTGTTTTCTTTTTTTTTTTTTTTTTTTTTTTTTTTTTTTTTTTTTCATTTCGAAGTTTTTTTTTTTTCTTTTTTTTTCTTTTTTTTTTCCTCCCGAAGGCTCTCTTTTTTTTTTTTTTCTCTCAAGGGTATTTTAAGTATATTTAATTATATTTTAAAAAAAATTAACGGAAGACTCACGAGATCATGACGGTAGGGGGGGAACTGCACATTTCGATAATTTCGAGAGGGCAGATTGTCGACTTTTAAAAGACAGGGGGTAAAGTGGAAAAGCGGGATATTAGAGGGGGGTTTTCTGTAATTTAGCCTAGATTATATATATATATATATATATATATATATATATATATATATATATATATATATATATATATATATATATATATATATAGCAGAGCTTATATATTTTAAAAAGTATAAGTCAATTTATATTTGTGTATTTTTTATTATTGAATTTGTATTGAAATTTGTGTTATTGTAAAGTCAACTAAAAAATATATATATATATATAAATTTCAATACAAATCTAATGATAAAAAATTCACAAATATGAATAGATTTTTACTTTTAAAAATATATAAGCTCTACTCTCTCTATATATTTATCTATTTATTTATTTATTATTTGGTAAAAATAAACTAAATAGCAAAAGGCTTAATGGTTGATACTCAAGGTCTCGAGTTCAAAATTTAATTACTTCATATTTCCATCAGCTGATTAATCAAAAATATTAAATTAATTAAAAAATTAATATAATAATTAAAATTATATTTATTTTAATTAAACTTATTTTTAACTGAAAATAAATTTATTTCAAACAAAAATAGAACAATAATTACAATCTTATGCCAGTATTTAAGACGAAAACGGTTATTTTTATTTATAACTAAATACATTTGAAAAATAAAATGGAAATAAAATCTTATTCTAAACATTATTTCTAACCAAATGGTGCCTCAATGAATCTATCTATTGACATAAACTTCAATTAGAGTAAAAGTGCATTTGATCCTTTGAGTTGTTGTCTTTATAAATTGCTGATACGATAACAAACACATGATGGTTCTATAATACATACCTGAATCAATCAGCGCGCTCAAAATATTCTCAAAATATTTTAGGTTGGACAATGCTATACATACACCGCAAAATGGAATATATTATGCACATCCCACTCATCTAAGGATGGGACTTGGTTACTTCGATGTGATCAGTAAAATTAATTATCCACCTTTGGATGGGTGGGGTATAAAATATAAACCTACTTAGGAGTGTATAAAAAGTATTCCCTTTTTAGGTTTTGAATTTTTGTGACGTCTTTGACAAATTCATATAACATCTTAAGCTGCGAGCATAAATCAATCAATCAGAAATAAATAAGAACTACCACTCAACGAAAATCAATGAAAAATATTATGTATATACCCATTTTGGGTGTATATCATACACCCCATCCTATCCAAAGATGGATGAATTTTACCAGTCATTTGAAGTAACCGGTGAATAAGTCTCTGCCCCTTGAATGACATGGAATATATGATATACATCTATTTTGAGTGTATACATAGTATAGCTCAAAATCAATAACCGACGAGGTGAGAGTAAAATCGACACCAAAATGAGCTCAATAACATATAATCGACACCAAAATGAGCTCAATAACATATATTCATTCATCATTATAGCAAAATCCGAAACTACTGACGAAATTCTAAAGAGCTCAGAGCTCTCTCTTCACAAGAAGAAGATATATCAAAGGTAAGGAAAGATAGAGAGGGATTACTCTTCTTTTGTTTTTGCTTCTCCTCCTCCTCCTCCTCCTTAGTGTCCAATCCTTCGAAATTTATTATTATTATTATTATTTTAAAATAATTAGTAAATTATTTATTTTATTTAATAAAAAAATAAGCTAAGCAACCGAAGTAAGACAACGAAATCTCTATAACAAAAAAAATAAAAATAAAAATAAAAAATTAGTCCATTTCCGTCCAGAAAAAATAATAAATTATTTATTTTATTTAATAAAAAAATAAATTAAGCAACAGAAGTAAGACAACGAAATTTCTATAACAAAAAAAATAAAAATAAAAAGTTAGTCCATTTCCGTCCAGAGCGCCAACTCTGTCTTAACCCTATAAGCTGCACAAAGGAAATTAATATTCAAATACTGAAAGATAATTTTACTTCTAATTTTTCAGATATCTTGGACCGAAACGTATAGTTTAAATTTGAAAGATGATCTGATAGCCGTGCTCTTATTTGTATTTTTTTTTTAACTGAATATAAAACGGTCAATGGATTGCATTACCAACACAGTTAATTTGCGATATCATTTTCCAAATAAGATGGAGAATTTGAAAAAAATTAAGGACCCATTTGATTTAGAAGAGAAATCGAATTCGGAATATGGAAATTAAAGACGGAACGATAAAATCAACAATTTATTTTGTTCATAAAAAAAATTGAAATCGAAATTAGAATCATATCCAAATCAAAATTTAAATTTAGAACTGTTAAATTAAAATTCTGAATTTTAAATTTATAATTTAAATTCAATTTTAAAATTATAATTTAATCTAATGAATGAATTTATATGATTTATATTTGAATTCAAATAATTATTAGTAAAAAAAAAAAAAAAAATCTCAACTGCTTCTGAATCAAAGTTTTGAGAGATTCAAATTTCTTGGAAATAAAAATCAAAATGTCGATGTCTAAATCCAAATGCTAACATTCTCAAATACTTCAAACCAAACACAGATAATGTTAATGAGAAGCACAAAAACAACAGCAGTTAAAAAAAAAAATTACCCTAAATTGAAATCTTTTATGACTCCTTTTGTCGTGTTCATAACAACTGCAGCTAATCACTCTACACGCTGCACACGTAGGCCTGGCGTGTGCGGCGGTAACGCCGCACCCGCTCAATCCACCGTCCATTTACGCAACTAATCACGGATCAACGGTAGATAAGCACCCGCCAAAGACAAACTCTATTAGCTGCACCCTACTCACCACGTCATCCGTGAACCATCCAATTAAATTATTCATTTACTATTGAATTTAAATCCTGATTTTTTATTGGCTGGTCTGCAATGACGTGGTACATCGATTTGTCGAACTACTTTTTTAGTAGGGGCGTATTCGTAAATTCGCGTTAGATCGCTTTCCCCGTCGCGTCGCTCCTTTTTATCACTCGACGCCTCCCCCAAAATTTGGTCGAGCCCCCCACCCATTTCGATTCCGAGGCGATTCGTGGACCGATTAGGGTTAGGGTTTCGAGCCAATCCCCTCCAATTCCTCCAAAATTTCGTCCATTTTAGCTACTTTTGAATTTTGATTTTGGCTTCCACGAATCATTTCGTGCAGAGGATCTGATTCTGTTTATCTTTTTATTGTTGTTGTTGTTGTTGTTGTAGAGATCATTTTTGGGGTGAAATCGCCTCTCGGAATCGCAACAGGGGGCCGAACTTTCTGTATCAGGTGAGCTAGGGTTTTGATTTGATTGGGGCTGTGATTAGAGCTTTTGATCTATAGGTTTCGAGGGGTGCTGATTTTGTTTTAAATAAGAGCGTCGTATCTTAATTGTTCATGATTTTGTGCGATTAGCTTCGAATTTAGTTTGATTTTGGGATTAAATACGTTAGGTCTAGCGCCGAGTTGTTCAACTTTTTTATTAATTATTAGAAGCTTGGTATTTGCGGTTTTGATTGGAAATCGATCTGGTTGTAAATGGTGATGTATATTTGCAGTCTAAGATTGATGCGGTCATGTTTGAATAAAAAAATTTGTTCGCAGATGATGCCGGTCTATTGCTGTTGCATTTATGTGAATTTTAAGGTGGTTAAGAGAAAAACTGCCTTTTGCTGTAGCCAGTAGCAGAAACCATAAAGTGGGGTTTCTGATCTTGGGCTTTGAAGCTCATTTCAGCTTCTCCTTACAAATTACAGACTACTTTTGTTTGTCAAACATGGTGGGTTCTTCTTAGATAGAGAATTTATCCCAAAAAATCATTGCACTTATGGTACAGTTGTTTTGCTGTCTTTGTTAGATTTCGTCCTTGTGCTTTTGATGTTGTTATATCTTTGTTTTAGTATAGCTGCAATTGTGTGGAGAATAAGGATTTTAGGTTGTTTTGATTTGTGATTGTTGTGTTCGCAAGACTCCTAGTACAATAAAGCTTTTAGAGTATCTGACCCTGTGAACTTTAATTCGACTCGTGTATTCGTGCATAACTTAAAGAAGTTGCACATACGTTCCTGACCTGGTTAAACTTCTTTCTTGTGTTTTTCATGTTGTTATAACTTTGTTTAGTGTAACTTGGGCTTGTATACACAACAAAGTTTTTTAGCCTGTTTTGATTAGAGAGTATTATGTTCTTAGGACAGTTGGAATAATGGAGCACAAGGAAACAGGATGCCGACAACCGGAAGGTTCGATTCTCTGCATCAACAACTGCGGCTTCTTTGGCAGCTCGGCCACGATGAACATGTGCTCCAAGTGCCACAAGGACATGATCATGAAGCAGGAGCAGGCCATGCTAGCGGCATCATCCATCGGCACCATCGTGAATGGGAGTGGCAGTGGTAAAGAGCCGGTCGTACCTGCCAGCACCAATGAAACCAATACTCTTGTGGAGAAAAAGACCATTGTGTCCTTGCCTTCTAGTGATGTGGGATCGAGCGAGGGTTGCGACGCAAAGGCAAAGGAGAAGCAGGGGGCTAATAGGTGTAACACATGTAGGAAGAAGGTGGGCCTCATGGGTTTTAATTGCCGGTGCGGGAATCTCTTTTGTTCTATGCACCGCTATTCCGACAAGCATGACTGCCCATTTGATTACCGAACGGCAGCTAGGGATGCAATTGCCAAGGCCAATCCAGTTGTTAAGGCTGATAAGCTTGACAAGATTTAATGGAACTGGAAAAAGATCAGAAAGAATCTTGCTTGTCGCTGATCTAAGCTTGTTGGTGTCTTTTATCCTCTTAAGTGGCTCGATGTATGGTATGTGGGAGTATCCTCCGGGCCTCATGATCTCTTTCGCTGATTGGAAAAAAGGTCCGCATGTTGGCTTAGTATGTGTGCTTTGGTTTGTGCTGGTTTTTGTGGACTGTGTTGTGACTTATTGTTTGGCTAGCTTTAATATTTCAGTAATAGTTATAGTTTATCAAAAAGCTTATAGTTCGTGTTTCATGTGCTCTTTTGTATCTTTGTGACTACTCGATTGATGTTACATGAAGTGCAACTTTATGACCCTTACGGACCTTTGGTGCGACTGAAGCTTTTAGAATTGTGGTTAGCTGATGATCTAACAAGTGGTATCAGAGCTAGGGTGCGGGTTCAATTCTCGCATACTACGAACTTGTGCAGGTGTTGGGGCGTTTGTTGGCTTAAAGGGGCAACATCTTGCCTCGTGGCGGAGACCGCATTAGGTTGAGTCACAATCGAAGCCTGTGTGCGTTGTGTGTTTATTCACTTCAAGTCATGTGTAATTTTTTGTGGCATGGTATGATCATTGATTTACTATTCTTTTTTGGTAGCCATGTGGTCTTAGAATTTTATCTAGATGTAGGGTATCAATATCATTTTTCTATTGGTAGACTACAACTCAAATTTGAAGAGGCTATAGATGTTCTTGGATTTGATGATGTTTATTTGAGGTTGGGAAGTTTATGGATGCAGGATCAAACTGGTTTGATTTTTGTGGTCAGCTAGTTTATTTAATGGCTTTCTTAGATGCCGGATGAGTGGTGGAAAATTCTGTAGCACTGATATAAAGTGTATCTTCGGGTGAGTCCAAATTACCATGAGATCAAACATATGTACCATGCTATGAAATTTCTCGGAGAGGACAATGGAATGGAGGGCGAAAGATGTGAAACTAGGCTAACTGTACATTTTGGGTATTGTAATCCTTCTACCTCAGGACTCAGGTTTGCAAGAAATTTTCCACTTCTACATACTACATGCTTTACTGACTAAAGTGTTAGGGTGATCAGGAAATGATTTGGTGCAAAATTTATGGTGACAGATATTGAGATTTACCTGAAAATATGGAAGAAATGGTATCCGACACAAGTGAACTATTGCATCTATAGAGAATACTCTTTATGAAAACTGATTGAGATGGTTCGGACGAATATGCAATCTAACTTTGTCGCTACGCAGTCTCAGATCTCAATGCAGGTTTCTGTTTATTAGGTTTATGTATCATTCATAATAAGTTGCATTGCTTAGATAATTCATAGTTGTAGCAGTTTAAAATACCGACTTTATGCTCTTGGTTATTGCTAGTGAATGAAAAGACATTGTAGTATATTTGGTTTTTTGCATATGGTCATTCTTAGCTGGCTCATTTGTGCAAGGTTTCCTTATTTGAACACATGCTTACACTGGTGCAGATTTTTTCGGTTCTTGCTTTGGAGCTAACTAGGAATTTTACCATGGCATGGCTGTTTTAAGAACATGATTGCTTCCTTTTGTTTGGACCAAACATGCTTTTTGAGAATCTCAGATCCCTCTGAAGAAATCTTTTCTCTTGAGCTGTAGATGAATAGATTTTAAATGATAAGCAGAAATCTTAAGATAAGGTGTTGTAGAGAAACATATCTGTATATATATATATATATATATAGTCCACCCATAGTGAGTTACATATATAGGAAATGCAAGCTGTAACCTAACAAAGTGTGACAATTGTGCCCAAAACCTACATAAAATGAAAGGTCTGGGTACTTATTCTCCTCAGTACTACTAATATATATCTGTTTATCAACTGTGAACCTCATAGCTCACTGGAAATCAATGGTTCCTAGAGATTCAATGTTGTCACCACTAGTGGGATGAGCTTGAGGGACATCATTTGCCACACTGCCCCCTTCCTGCCAAACATGATTGAACTTTGTGCTCCCTCCTGGGAGCTTCAATGTGGCATAGATGATCATCTCATTCTTTACATACTCTGCCGCCACGTCGGAGGCCGGAAAGCTAAGATCTTCAGGGGCCATCGAGGGCATGTAGCTGTCGAGCTGTGTCGGGTATGCAATTATGCTACCTGTTGTCGAAAAGATTGATCTCTTAGGAAACATTCTTGAAATTGTCTTAATTGACGATGAGAATCGATATGCATGTTATATGGTGATTTTACGGAGTAAATGCATTAAATATGGTCATTGTCGTATGATAAACGAGGCTAGATTCATTGTGTCCACTATGTTAGTTTAGGTTCATGTTACCGTTGGAGTGGAAGAAGGCGACGATGGCTTGGGAACCAACCATCTTCGTGCTCTTAGGGTTTAGGCCCCAGGCGACCCACCCGTCGGAGGATTGCGGAGCTTTGAACGCAATGTTGATGGCGTTGGATGAAGGGGTGAGGGTGTAGTGAAGCGAGGCCCCGAGTTGGGGGAGTTCGGTGCACGAGTTAAAAGCCTTGTTGTTAGAGAAGGTGTAGGAAGAGCAAGTTTGTTGCGCAGCCGAGGAGGAAAGGAAAGAAGATACAACCTTGGTGAAGATCAACACAACTGTGAAGTGGCTTGCCATTGTAATAACTAGGGTTTGATGTGGATGAGGGAGAAGGAGAGAGGGGGGTTAGGGTTTTTAAAGGGTAGTGTTTGATAGGGAAGATGGGGTTGTTTTGAATTGTAGGATATGTTTTCTAAGGAGGAAATAAAAAAAAAAAACACTGCATTAGTGGTCTTTGCTCTATGCATCTACTTGCTATTTGTGCAGGTCAAAGATTTTGGTGTTCTTTATATATATATATATATATATATATATATATATAGTCCGGCATGCATCAAATATTTAGTGATATCAAGTTTTTTACCCTTTAATCATTTTACTCCGTTAGATTTTATTATTTTTTCAGCCACCTATTAAACTCAAGGGGCCTACTATCATCTCAGCCATGTTTTTTTAAATCTAAGTGTTAAAACCTTAATAGCACCAATAACTTGGTACTATTAATAGTATTTCAACCTAGCTCTCTATATCTCTCTCTCTCTCTCTCTCTCTCTCTCTATATATATATATATATATATATATATATATATATATATATATATATATATAGATGAGCTCGAATGCTATTAGTAGCAAATGGACTTTATTGTCATCCATTTGTTTTCGATAATGAAACTTTCAAATCAACAATCAGTATCGTTGAATATGATCTAAACCATTGAAAGTATTTGAAAATTAAATTTTAAACTTTTTCGACGTCATTGACCTAATGATCAAATGATTGCAAATTTTATAATTTTAATGATAGATATAAGTTTTTCGTTTGTTTAACTGTATAAAGAAATCTAAATTAATTGAATTTTAGTTAGAAATTTTTTTGAACTATATAAAATAATTTCTATATCCTCTGTCTTGATTACAAGACTCCAATCATCACTTTTTAAAAAATATTTATTTCCAACCGTTCGTATCCATTTGATGGATAAAAAAAAAATATAAAAAAAAAATATAAAATTTAATTTCTAGATAATTTATATAGTCTAAATCATATTTAACGAATCTGATTGTCATTATAGAAGCTCAATTATCGAAAACAAATGAATGGTAACAAAGCCCGTTTACTACCAACAGCAGTACTATTCCAGCCTAGTGCCTTCTCCCACTCTCTCAATTAATTTAGATTTTTTTTATACTGTTAAATGAGTGAAAGACTCAAATCTAATATTAAAATTATAAATTTCGTAATTTTTTAATCATTAGATTGATGACATTGAAAATTTTAAAATTTAATTTTTAAATATTTTTAATGGTGTAGATCATATTCAACGATACCGATCGTCGGTTTGAAAACTTCATCATGGAAACAAGTGTATCGGTAAGAGCCCTTTGCTACTAATACATTCCCGCTCCTCTCTCTCTCTCTCTCTCTCTATATATATATATATATATATATATATATATATATATGCTGGAATACAATCGATAGTATCAAGTCATTGGTGCTATCAAGTTTTTAGCCGTTGGATTAAAGGATGTGTGGTTAAGATAATAGTGATTCCCTATGGTTTACTAGGTGGTTGGTTGAATAGTAAAAATTTTAGGGGACCACCATAATTTCAAACGCATATTTTTTCATCCAACGACTAAAAATTTGATAGCACCAATTGCTTGGTGCTATCGATAGTATTCTAGCCGGACTCTATATATATATATATATATATATATATATATATATAGAGTTGGGCTGGAATGCTATTGATAGCACCAACCCAACTTTGCCATCCATTTTGTAGCCATTGGATTGCATTGAGATTCGTGCAAGCCCTTTAATTAAAAAGAAAATTTTTTTACTTTTTACTTTTTTTTTTACTTTTTCTTTTCTCTTTTTTTCATTAAAGAGCCTACACGGATCTCAATGCGATCCAATGGCTACAAAATGGGTGGCAAAGTTGGGTTGGTGCTATCAATAGCATTCCAGCCCAACTCTATATATATATATATATATATATATATATTTCTTCGTGATAGGTACAAGTGTTTCCTCGGCTTCTTCAAAGTTTTGTTTTAGTAATTCAGATTGAATAGGAATTGTCAATGCTACTCACCAAAAAGTGTGGATTTTGTTTGCTTTATTTGGGTAAGAGTGGTTGGTTAAGTAAACTATCATAAAGAGTACTAGTGGGAAATTTTAATAAGTTGGGTAATTTGGGTTAGACTATTTGGTAATATTTTAATTTTAAAATTTTAATTTATAATAATTTTTAACTCAAATTTTTAGAATTATCATAATTAATTTTTATAATCTAATTCAATTAAGTAAATATTACTGTACCGTTAATTTAAAGTAATATAGCGGTATTGTAACAGATGATATGCAACATATGCTAATTAATAATTAAAATATCATATTATTTTTTTTATCTACGATGCATTAATATTTTATGATCGTAATAATTATGAAAATTTCAGCTAAAAATAATAATAAATTAAAATTTAAAAACTAAAATATCACAAGTGTCTTAGTTTGGGATTAAACCTGCTTTATACCCCTTTACTAAACATATGAGAATGATTTTTTTAATAAGTAATATGCAATAAGTAAGAGGGAAAAAGAGTAAATTGAAGGTAACTGATGTTAAGTAAAACTTTGGCAAAATGATAGGGGAACCAAAAAAAAGAAAAAAAGAAGTTCCTATGCATGCCCCTGTACTGGAAAATTATAGCAACATGAATTTAATTCTATAATTTTCTATAAGGTTTGAAATAAGTTATTTATTTTGAGATGATTTTTTTTAATTCAGGTGGAAACTTTTTTGAGGTTTTGAATTTTATACTTCTCTTTATGAATAATGCTCTATTTTGAGGGGATTCGCTTTACGAGTCCAGTAAAAAAAATAAAAAATTATCCGCACTATAAATAATTTTGATTTGACTATATAAATTTTTAAAATTTTAATTTTAATATCTAATTTTTTAATTTATTTAATTTAAATTATTTGATGGGACACAACAACTAAGCTAATTGTTTATTTTAATAAATTATAATTATATGAATTACATAAAATATATTAATTAAATCTATAAAATTAAACGATGTATTCAAAATTTGAAGTTTAAAAATTTTGAGCTGACTCAAATTAAATAATTTAAAATATTGGATAGCAAAATTAAAAGTTTTAAAGATTAGATAGTCTTAGTTGAGATAAATTTTATACAGGATTGCTACATGTACACCCCGAAGGGGTGTACATCATACATCTCCACCATTTTAATGGTGTCGATATTTTTTACGGGTCACATCAAGTGACCCCTCATCACACCCCCACCCTTAGATGGGTGGGGGTGTGAGATGTACACCCCTTACGGGTGTACACATAGCATTTTCCAATTTTATATATCTTTACCCTATAAAAAAGTATTATTTTAATTTGATTTAATTAGGATCAAATTTGAATAGATATAAAATTAATATGTACCAATAAATCAGGCTCCTCAAATATTATAACATTTTATTAGATATAAAATTAAGGATTAATTTTATATAATTTTCTATAAATATATCGAATAGGAGATATATTCCTACAAAGTTTAACTTTTTATATTTATTTCTTTAAAAGTCCTTAATTGTTCATATTTGTCCCAGCGTCAATATCCGTTAAAAAAATATAGTTGATCATAGATTAAATACTTAATCTTAGTTAGCTAATAAAATAAATTTATCTTTTTATTCTTTTAGATATTTTTGTATTATTTTAACCGTTTAAATTTTTAGAGGTGCATATTTAAAAGGATAAAATTAATATTTCACATATATATTTTTAAAAGATAAATAATAAACTAAAGGTAATAAGCTAAAAGGATATATATAAATAATTTAAAACTTTTAAAAAATAAATATAAAAAGTTGAACTTTATAAAAATATATCTGTTATTCGAAATATTTACAGAAAATTATATAGAATTAACCCTAAAAATAATATATACCAATAAATCAAGATTCGATATATTTACAAAAAAAAAAAATTATATAAAATTCACCACCACCACCCCCTAAATGTTTTTTGAATGAAGTGCTTCAAAAGCTTTAGAAGAGTTTGAAAATGAGTGGCTCTTATTCTTCCATGCTTCAAAATGCTTATGTGGAAGCACTTGAGCCACCATCTAACTTTTGGGCCAATGCCTTTTTCCTTTTGTTTTTATATGTTTTGAACAATTTAGTGTTAGGGGAATTGCTTATACTTTGTTGAATATGTTGCCCAATGTAATTATATTAGTATTATCTCTTATAATTATTTTATTGTTTGTTTTATCTTTTTATTAATGGAGATTCTCAAGGACTCAACTTTCCTTCACTTGAAGAAGAGACTAGAAGCATTAGCACATGACTTTGAGTTAAAGAACCCACAAATTATAATCATAATATATGCAAATTTAGGCACCTATAATTTCTCTGTAGCATTGGATTCTGGTATTATAGGTTGGTTTTTAACTTCAGAATGTTCAAATCAATTATTCACATTGTTAAAACTGATTTAAAATATTTAAAATTTTTAAAAATAAAATTTTATATTTTTTTATCATAATTTATTTTACAATCAAACTATTTTAAAATTATCAATTTTTAGTGATTATTATGACGAGTTTATAGTTTAACGATATAGAAAAATATAAATTTATTCAAATTTTAATAAAAAATAGTTTAAACTATCTAAATCAAATTTAATATTTTTGATCTTAAATTCAAAAGTTTTGTTCTCAAATTTTAAAGCTTATACTCGAGTTCGAAGCCTAGTTGCTTTACATTTCTAGTTAAGTTTATTTTAAAAATAAATAAAACGGATAGCATGCTATCTTTCTTTCAAAAAAGAAATAAAAAAATACTCAAGTTATAACTTTATCATAAAAAAAGAAATAAGAAAAAAAAAATTGCTAGTCTTAAGAAAAGTAAGAAGGGTTGTCAACTAGTGGAGCACGAGCATGTTGAATTTAATTTTTTTTTGGACTAACATACAAATTTATAATTATATTATGCACCATTTAATTTAATAGGACCACTGGTGATTTAACATGTTCTTTAGTCATATTCATTGGATATGAACTTTTAATATGTAGAAATTTCTAATTAGAATTTATAGACTCCCAATTTGACTAGTATATAAGGAACATGACAAGATTGTAGTTCCTAAGTTAGATTCCTGCCGTCATTTGTCTTGCCACATTTCAAAATAAATTAATTAGACGATAAATTCAGACTAGAAAACACTCAATTTTAAAAAACTTTAGTGTTGGTGTTTGAGAGACGTTAAGATTTGATAACGTGTTTCATCATGTATAGATTTCGGTAAGCATTTATTATATTTTCAAATTAATTAACGATTATTTAACAATTTACATATGTATCTTGAATTATTTTGTATTAATTTATATAAAGATCTAACAAGTGGTATCAGAGCCACACGTGTTTAAATTATTTTTTATTTTGAATTAAATTTTTTAGTATAAAAATTATTTAGGGTAGAAATTTATTTATTTATTTATTTATTTTTAAAAATGTCGTGAATTTTTGTTAATTTTTTTGCATTATTGTTTGATTTGTAATTTTTTTAGCATTATTGTACATACAATTTTTGTATAAATTATCTATCAGAATAATTAATAAATTTATTTTTTAAATTATATTTTTTAATCAATTTAAAAATTAAAATACAAATTTTATTTGTATTATATTTGTATTAAAATTTTGCCAAATTCCCTAATAATTGAAACTTTGGTTGTCACCTTCATTCACCTAATAATTGAAGCCTTCGATGTCACTTAAGTGAGGTGGGAACGCACAATAATTATCTCCTTTCGTGGTCTCTGGCCAGAGAGGAATTAATTTTTATTTTTTTTTCCTTTTTGGAGAAAAAAAGTATTCTAGAGAGAAAAGACGGTTACAGTGATGCGTAATCAATGCATTCTGTGGAATAATTAATACTAGTATAGTTACTCGCGCGATGCGGCGGGTAAATATTATCAAATTTTTTATTTTTTTTATATTTTTTTCTCATAATATAAATAAAAATAAAAAATTATATAGAAAAATTTTAAATACTTTATTTTAAAACTCTCGTATCAACCTATCAGAAAAAAAAAAAAAAAAATTAATCATTCTCAACCCTAACATAAGAATCTATCAGCAACAATTAGAGTAGAATATTTATTCACTCAGGATTAAAATCTAAGACATATATAGGAATGTAATGAAATTTAGAGAGAGAATAAGAGAGAGCTCACGTTCAATGAGCTACGGTGACGGCGACAACGGTGGCGGAGGAAGAGAAGGAGGAGTAGGCGGAGAAGTGGAGGATTCTTATCGGCGATGGCAGTCGCGGTGGCAGGTAGGAGTTGATTATGAGCGAGGCCCCCCTTGCGGCTAAAGAAGGCGAGGATCGGGTCTAGATTTTCGGTGAGATCGGGGGTGGAAGATTTTCAAAAACGAAGAGTTGGATTGGACGAAGGTGGCCATGAAGTGGACGATGGAGATTTTGATCTTGGAGGAGGAGGAGGAAGAGGAAGGCAAGGAGATTTGGAGGTTCTCCACAACGGGAAGGAGGGGGCAAGGATCGAGGGTGGAGGGGTCGAGGGAGAGAGCATTGTTGTCAATGGAGATAGTGAAGAGGGAGGTGGTGGCTTAGAGAAAGAGGGAGAGAAGAAGAATAATAATAAAAAGAACTCAAAAAGGGGGAGATATAATTAATTCATTGAAAGTAGGAAGTTAGAAGAGTTGGAGGTTGGAAATGGGAAGAATTTATAATTAATTTATTGAGAGTTAGGAATAAGAAGAGTTGAGGATTATGCCGTCGCGGTGGCAGTGGCGGCGATAGGTAGGAGTTGATCATGAGCGATGCCCCCCTTGCGGCTAAAGAAGGCGAGGATCGGGTCTAGATTTTCGGTGAGATCGGGGGTGGAAGATTTTCAAAAACGAAGAGTTGGATTGGACGAAGGTGGCCATGAAGTGGACGATGGAAATTTTGATCTTGGAGGAGGAGGAGGAAGAGGAGGGCAAGGAGATTTGGAGGTTCTCCACGACGGAAAGGAGGAGGCAAGGATCGAGGGTGGAGGGGTCGAGGGAGAGAGCATTGTTGTCAATGGAGATAGTGAAGAGGGAGGTGGTGGCTTAGAGAAAGAGGGAGAGAAGAAGAATAATAATAAAAAGAACTCAAAAAGGGGGAGATATAATTAATTCATTGAAAGTTGGAAGTTAGAAGAGTTGGAGGTTGGAAATGGAAAGAATTTATAATTAATTTATTGAGAGTTAGGAATAAGAAGAGTTGGGATTAGAAATGTGAAGAGTCTATCATTAATTCATTGAGAATTGAAAAAGAGAAGAGTGAAAGAAAATTTGACACGTGGCAAAAAATAGGGAAAATCATATAGAGGTATAGATGTGTAATTTTTTTTTTTTTTTTTTTTATGAAGAAATATTTGTTTTATTTTGTAACTTAATTTATATCAGTATTCAATAAAAAATATTACATATTATCTTTTCTAAAAAAAATAAAAATAAATAAAACCTTGGTTATGAGTTATGACCCACGTTCACTCAATAATTAGAGTCTGATTCATATTGCGAAGAAATAATCAGTTATAATAAATTATATGCCAACAAGTTATTCAATTAAATTTAAAATTATATATTTAAATTTTATTTCAAATGATCAGTTATTAATTTGGATGTTTTATTATTAAAAAAATATGAAAATAAAAGAGATTGTTTTATTTTATTTCTAATAATAATTAGACGTCACAATTCATACACCCATAGAGACCGTATAATTTATTTTTAATTAAAATATATATTATTTTTATTTACACTTTCTATCTTAAAAATCAACTATAGTTGTAAATTGAGTTTAGGTGATTTATTTTTATAATTTTTGACTCTATAATTATAAAAATTTTATTAATTTTGTATCACATAAATTTAGGATGATAAAATATTTTTATATTATATAATTTATATACTTAAAAATTTTATATTATTTATTATTTATTATTTATTGTGATATTTCAAATAAATTATATTATATTTTTAAAAATTATTTATTTTATATTTTATATTAAAAAAAAATATAGAAGCAAAAAAAAAAAATTCTTACGGATAGTCCGCAAATTCGTCCGTCCGCTTGTGGATGGATATTAATAATTAATAAAAATATTGACTATCTAAAAATTTGTGAATAAATTTTATTCATGCTCATATAGCTTGATGATATAATAATTCGTCCGCAGATTACCTAATCCGTAGCTTTGTTAGATATAAATAATATTTTAGCTCAACTTTTAAAATAATTATATTATTAATAAGATTAATTTATAGCTTTTAAAATTCTAACGGAAATATATATATATATATATATATATATATATATATATATATATATATAATTTAACTTTCTTAAGTCATTTTTTCACACAACCACAGCAACCTTCTTTTTCTATCACTAATTCGAGTCATTTTTTCTATCACAAATTCGAGTCAAAGTTGTCCATTATCACTGGTTCCATTCCACTATTTCTTTTTCCCCTTTTTTTATTATTTTTCCTCTTTTCTCAAGGCATCTATCCCTTCTCGCACATTGCACCATCCTTAATTTGTTCTCCGTCTCTCTAATTTCCCCTGTTCTTGAGCGAGAAAAGAAAGGACCTCTCTCCACCACCACCACCACCACCATGTCGAAATTACTCACCGTCGGCGGCTGGATCGGGTCGGCCTTCGTGAACACCTTGGTCGAGAAGGCCAGCTCGTACAGCCTCCAGCAGCTCGGCCAGCGGTCGGACCTCCACGACGAGGTCCACTGGCTCCGCAGCTCCCTTATCACGGCGAGGGCCGTCCTCCGCTTAGCCGAACGGAAGCAGCAGCGCAACAAAGACGACGAGGAGCTGCTGCGGGAACTCTTGCTGCAGCTCAAGGACGCCGCCTACGACGCCGAGGACCTCTTCGGCGACCTCGATTACGAAATCCTGCGCCGGAAGGTCGCCGAGGCAAACGAGGCAAGTCACGACATCCCCTCTTCCTCTAATTCTTTTGCAGCCAACTTTTTCAATTCTGGCGACGATGATTTCGCGGCCAAAGCGCGCGGAGTCCGAGAGAGGCTGGACGCCGCCTCGAACGACATGCAAAAAATCATCGTCGTCCTGAATTTGGATGAGAGCGGAAGGCAGCACGAGATGCCTCCTCAGAAGCGCGAGTCGAGCTCGCTACCCACCGAGCCTCGCATGATCGGCCGAGACAAGGAGAAGGAGCACCTGATACGGCTGCTGCTGAGTACTGCCGACGTGTCCGGATCGACCACTACTGATCGTAATGTCTCCGTTCTGCCTGTCGTCGGCATGGGAGGCCTGGGGAAGACTACTCTCGCTCAGTTTGTGTACCAGGACCCGCGAGTGCAGAACTACTTCCAGCTGAAAAAGTGGGTCTGTGTCTCTAACGAGCCTTTTGATGTGAAACGGCTGACCAGAATGATTTTAGAGTCTCCCGCCGAGAAAGAACTATCAAACTTGAGCTCTCTTCAAGAGCACCTGAAGGAGAAGGTGTCGTCGAAGAGGTATCTTCTCGTCCTTGACGATGTGTGGAATGGGGATCGCAAGGAATGGGAGAGTCTCTTCGCGCCGCTACGGTATGGGCTTCAAGGAAGCATGATCATGGTGACCACTCGGTCTGAAACGGTTGTTCGAGCGATGATGGGCACATTGGACCCCATCCTTTTGAAGGGTTTGCCAGAAGATGATTACATGGAATTCTTCAAAACTTGTGCATTTGGTTCGGAAAACCCAAAAGACCGTCCCGAAATGGAGGAAATTGCCGAGCAGATTGCTGCCAAGTTAAAGGGGTCTCCTCTTGCTGCTAAAACATTAGGAGGCTCGTTGAACTCCAACATGGATGTGAGACACTGGAGAAATATTATGAACAGCGAGATATGGCAACTACAGCAAGATGAGAATGACATCATGCCGGTCCTTCGATTGAGCTATCAACATCTGCCATTACATTTGAAGCCATGTTTCTCAATTTGTTCTATCTATCCCCAAGATTATTATTTTCAAGCAACAGAACTGGTATATTTGTGGATGGCGCAAGGCTTCCTTGTCGCACCTCAAGCAAACATGCGATTGGAAGATGTGGGGAATGGGTACTTGCTTGATTTGACGAGCAGGTCCTTTTTTCAGAAAGGTCGCCAGGAGGGTGAGTTCCAGATTCACGATTTGATGCATGATCTGGCAAAATATGTTTCAAAGGATGATTGTTTCAGCATACAAAATGATCGCCAAAAAATCCCTTCTTCTATTCGCCATTTGTCAATAAAATGTACCAAAAATCTTGAACTTCTTGATGAGGTAATGGACTCAGACTACAACTTCAATAAGCTGCGGTCGCTCGTAATCTTCAATTATCTTAAGCCTGAATTTAATTCAGTGATTGTGCGTTGGTTCGATCGGCTCCAATATATCCGTGTGTTGTATTTGAATTTTCATTATCCCATCTCAGAATTGCCCGAGAGTATTGGCAACTTAAGACATCTTCAGTTTCTCAAATTATCTGTTATGGGTTTTAGTACATTGCCGGAGTCATTTTGTCGCCTCTACAATCTAAAATTTTTGGATATGGTAAGGTGTAGAGTTAAGAATTTTCCCAGAGGGTTTGCCAACTTGATTAACTTGAGAAGAATTGATACTGGATACTTGGATATTTCTAAAGTAACCGACATTGGGAAGCTTACTAATCTTCAATATTTGAAATATTTTGGTGTCCAAAAGGAGCACGGACATGGGATTGATGAACTAAAGAATTTGAAACAACTTCATGGGAGTTTGCGTATTGCAAATCTTGAGAACGTTGAGAGCAGAGAAGATGCCTGTCAAGCTAACCTAGACAATAAAGAGTACATCGATGAATTGAGTCTAGAGTGGGATGGTGATAGAGACACCAGCATAGCAGGATCCATCGACTTTTCAGGAGACACAGAGGTGCTTGAAGGCCTCAAACCCCATAGGGATCTTAAAAAATTAAAAATCCGGTGCTACGGAGGTGACGAACCTCCGAGTTGGCTGCAGACCCAAACTTTACCTTGCTTATATGCACGGAGTTATGCACGAGGCAGCAATAGCATACGAAGCTCAGCTCTCTCTGAGTTGTACTTACACAGGTGTCCGAACTTGACGAGTCTTGAAGAGTGGTTGTTGCCAGAATGCCTACCGTCCATCAAAATCATACGTATTGTGGATTGTAAAGAGCTCGTGTCCCTGCCGGTGGAAAGGTTCAAGAACTTTATCTTTCTTGAGAAATTATTTATTGAATATTGCCGCAAGCTCACCAGTTCAAAGAAACTTGAGTTAAATCCCTCCATCAAAATTCTCAAGCTGAAATCATGTGGTGAGCTCGAACTATCACCGCCCAGCTGCCCACAGAACCGCTCTTCTCTCATCAAATTGGTAATATCCCATTCCCTACACCTCAAGTGCCTTCCGGGGCAACTGCTGCATCACATGCCAGCTCTGAAAATATTAAAAATAACTTCTTGTCCAGAGCTCAGGTCAATTGGGGGATTAGATGCTCTCACATCTCTAGTATATTTAACAATTTTACGATGTCCGAAGCTTACAGATTTAGAATCATTGTCGTCTGAACATGAAGTGAGAAGAAAAGATCAGTTCATTTCCAATTGGACCATCGACAAAACCGTCCTTCTTAAACAGTCCTTTGCACGCATTTTACCATCTTTGCATCTAAATCTTTCAATAGAACGTTCTAGGGAATCTGTGTGGTTTGACGAGGGGGATGACCAAGAGTGGCTGCAAATCCTCACATCACTTAGAAAACTTGAATTTGTTGGCTGTCGCAATTTTCGATCACTACCGACATGGTTACACAGGGTAACATCCCTCCAAGTTTTACATATATATAATAGTCCTGCGATCGAATCATTACCGGAGAATGGCTTGCCGACCTCCCTGACAAAAATACGTTTTCACATGATACATCCAATGTTAAGAAAGCAGCTACAAGAGAAGCACGGAGCATTGCTGGACAACATTTTCATTTAGGTAAATTCTACTTCTTCGCTCCGTGCTTTATCATTTCAACTTAAGCGAATTTTTTTTTTTTTTTTTTATTATTATTCCTTTTTTTTTTTCCAATGAAGATGAGGAAATAAAGTGGTCGGTCGGAGCTGCTGGCGACGCTAATGAATTACGAACGCAGATGAGCAGAGGGGCTACAGGCGCTAGCATTTCAAGTGTTAATCTTCTATGTTTCTTTTATCTTTAAATTCCAAACATCTGTACATAGTTCTATTATGATGTTTATTTAAAAGGAAATTAAGTTCTGTTGGATGATTTTAGCTTTATAATCGTTGATATATTTATCTGGGCTCTTGCTCTGGAGAGGAGTTAAAAAAAAAAAGAAAAAAAAGAGAAAAATAGTGATTGGCAATACCCAATGATCTACTGTCACTGTTGTCTTTTGTAGGTGTGAATTCATTAAAGAAATAAAAATAAAAAAATAAAAAAAAAAGGGAGGAATAATAATTTTTTAAAAAAATAAAAATAAAAAATCATGTGTGAACTGTACGAATATTTTGAATAGGAGATGCTTGGCTTTCCCAAAAATATTTCAGAAAGTAATATTTTGTCCGTTCAGTTCATAAAAAAAAAAAAAAATATATAACCTTTCTGATATTTACTCTTTTTTTTAGATTTTACGAAAATTAGAGTAGTGTTTTTGTTTTTCAATTGTTTATCTAAAGGCTAAATTACAGAAAACCCCCCTTTAATATCCCGCTTTTCCACTTTACCCCCTGTCATTTAAAAGTCGACAATCTGCTCCCTCGTAATTTCAGAAATGTCTTTAGGGGGCAACGACGTTGACAGAAATGGTAAATTGACGAAAATGCCCTTCTTTTTTTTTCAAAGTCTTTTTTTTTTTTTTTTTTTTTTTTTTTTTTAGGGAATATTTTCCAACGGTATTTTGGGTATATGAAAATATAATTTCAAAAAAACTGACGGTCAACTGACAGCGGGGAGGTTATTGCACAATTCGGTAATTACGAGGGGGCAGGTTGTCGACTTTTAAATGACAGGGGTTAAAGTGGAAAAGCGGGATATGACAGGAGAATTTTCTGTAATTTAGCCTTATCTAAAAAATAAATAAAAAAACTGTGAAAAAAGGAATTTTCTATAATTTTTTTTCTAAAAAATATAAGTTTAATTTTTATTCTTTTCGGCGCCATGGAGAATCTCTTCCTCTTCATACATTGAGCATGGTATTATTAATTTCCTCTTGCGCGTTGTTGTATTATAGTTGCTCAATTTGACAATATTTTTTTCTATTGTACATGTTCAATAACATCAATCACTAATTAATTAATTAACGTAAAATTAACTTGCAATTATGTTGCAACTTCATGTTGGTCTCCTCTAAATTCGGAGATAGCTAAAATAGGACCTCATTGTTCATGGAATATTTATTTCTCCTTTTTGATAAGAAAATTAATAATAATAGTAACACGTAGTGTTTTGTATGTAATAAAAGCATTACTATATGGATTAAATTAAGAAAAATAAAAAGACTTTTAAGATTCGTATTGTCAGAGTATAGCACTTTATTAGTTTGTGATTTCTACTTTAATTTTCTACACAAATCCAACATTAGAAATGATAGCAAATTATTACAGAAACATATATTTCTACACTGTTATCATTCTCTTAATACAAAATATATATAGCACTTATTATAGTTTTCTTCTCAAAGACAAAAAAACTATATACATGAAAAACTAAGAACAAAAATTATGAGAAATAACGATCATATTTTAAAGTGTATCATGCTAAATTGCTAATGCCTATAAGGTGAAGGGGGAATCGGCCGTGGGGTTACCGAGCACACCTCAACCCACACAGCACACGAACGCAGCGGAAATATGATCTTTCGTAGATAAACGTAAACGAAAACGATCGTAGAAAACAAGCACGAGAATAACTAAACAAATAAAACGAATAAGGGAATACAATGTGATCTGTCGGAGGAAGGGGCAATGTCGCAGCGCCTTTCCGATGGATATCTGAAATCTGGATGAGAGAAAAAAACGAAGAATATATTTTTATGTGGAAGAGTTTTCTATTTTTACTCTCTAACTGTAATGGCTTTACAAGAGCCAATAGACCCCTATTTATAGCCCTTAGGCTTACAAAAGATAAGAAAAATAATCAAATTGGCTCTATCCAATTTAGTTTAACAACCCGATCCATCTAAAACTATCTCGATCCTTATCCTAACCGAAATAGTTGTAACTGCCTCCGCCTTATCCTCAATGGTTGAGACTTATTTGGAGTAGTTGTAATCGCCTCTCTCTATTCTCAATGGTTGAAACTTATCTAGAATTTAGATCGTCCCGGATCATGGCTCCCTAAATTTTGAGAGGAACCAGCACCTGCTGGATCTAGAACTTCAAGCAAGGAAATTGGGTTTCTCCAGCTTCCCTTGGGAACCACTTAGCGGCACTTGGCTTTTGACCTTTCTTTCCAATACGGAAGGCTTCACGTTCACCTTTGCATGTCATTGTGACCTTGTGTTCCAGAATAGTATCATCAGCTAGCTGCTCTTCACGTTCTACCACGAGATCCTTCATGGGTGGCAGTACTTCTCCGGGCTCATCGTCTAGCATTGACGGCTCGAAGGGCTTTAGATTCTCGATATTGACGACCGAATACATGTTCATGTATGCGAGCAACTCTAGTTGACACGCATTCTCACCAATTTTGCGCACGATCTTGAAAGGTCCATAGCGGATGGGCTTAAGCTTTTTACCCTCGCCTTTCAAGTGCTCTTTGCTGAGATGGAGCCAGACTAGATCACCCTCTTGGAAGTCGCCTTTCACCCGATGTCGGTCATGTCTTGAATGCAGTCTTCCAGGTGTCATTCTCTCGGACTCGAACCTGATGATAGCCTGACTTCAAGTCCAGTTTGGTGAAGTAGCGAGCATGCTTCAATTGGTCCAAGAGATCATCGATCCGCGGCAAGGGGTACCGATTATTGATGTTGACTTTGTTGAGGGCGCGGTAGTCGATACACATTCGCCATCTTTCTTTGGCACCAACACGATCGGGGAGCCACAGGGGGAGCTACTCGGTTTGATAGCACCACTCTCGTACATGCCGAGATTCGGTAATGGAGCGTCGCTGATCAATTGGATCTCATGTTCCACGGTTCGCTTTGGTGGCAGTCCCTGGACTTCTTGGAACAGATCCTGATGCTCGCCTATCAGCCTGGCGACGTCGTTTATTCTCTCTTTGCATGCTAGGCTTAATACATTGCTGTTTGCCTCCTCCGATTCAACTAGCCGAATGACCAGTAAGGCAAACTTTTGACAGGCATTGATCATCCTCTAGGCCTGGCAAGCGGTTACTAGGTCTACAGTTGTTGTTGTTGACAGTGGCTCTGTGGTGAACAAAAACTTTTGTCCATCCTTAATGAATTGATATTGCTGAGGGCGACAGAAGAAGATAGCGTCGCGGTCCCATAGGTAGGGACTGCCGAAGATGATGTTGCAAATGTTCAGCGGCACAACCTCGCACACCATTTCATCGATATAGATGCCAGTCACTGCAAACTTCACTTTGCACTGGCGATCGATCTTCATCTCGATATTGCTGTTGATCCACCCCAATGGATATGGGTGTGGGTGTGGTGTAGTCGACAAACCCAGTTTTTGAACTAGGTTCTCCGAGATCAAGTTCTTTTGGCTGCCGGGATCGATAATATCATTACATACTCACACTTTATCGCAAACAATATTGATTGTATTAAATTATGTAAATTAATTTGTAGGTTCGATGAAGCTGCCTCTATCGATGAAGCCAACAAATGAAGAATTACTATCCGTGCTGCACACTGTTTTTGTATTTCGTATATGTTTTGTGCAAATTTTGTCTGAAATATTATCGTCTGCTTAAATAGTTCCGACTTTCTATGAACTTCGTTAAATGAAATATTACTATAGTATGACTTCAGATTTTCTTAGACTCCTAATTGTTTATTTTTATATTTTTTATTTAATCTGTCTACTTAATAATATTTATTTTGTATATATTTGTTCTTTATCCGCAGCAAAGCGCGGGTACTCCACTAATTAATATTAATATAGTATTAATTCATTAAATGTAGTCCCTTCTTTGGATGGACCAATTGAAGAATGGAGGTGCTTCAAAGCTTTTTAGCCCAATCAAACATGTACAACATTACAACCATCTTCAAACTTCTCTTGTTCTTTCTCTCTAGAAGCCTCATGTGCATTGTTGTATAAAACAACTCCCTTGCTATGTTTTAGTTCACTTCACCTACTCTCCAAGGCCTAGCTAGTACAAACCACAATCAAAAGCAATTACACCACTTCTAACTACAATACTCTTTTGGAGAGAGAGATAACATACATGGGTACAAGAAGAAGAGTTCGCGAGTCGTCGACGAGAGCTCTGCTAGGGAAGAAGTAGAGATCGACGAAACAAATAGAGCGCAAAGAAATAGGGGCCTCAGTAGTGCACTCTCTGCGCTGCTAGCGGTCGTGACGATGCCTCTTTCGTTGCTATCGTGCGTAATACTCGACGGTCGGGCGGAGGAAGATGCGGTTGCAGGCATGCAGGTGCCTGCAGAGCTCGTAAGAGTGCCTGATGTGAACGACTTCGTCCTGCGCGAGAGCTTGCGCTACGTGATTTTCATTTAGCTCGAACACTGCGATGTCACAGTGTGATTTTCGATTGCTCGACAATTGATTGGTGATCAAGATCATCATTTTAGATTTGGTACTCTCTCTAGATCTCTCTCTCTCTCTCTAATCTCTCTCTCTCTCTCTAATGAACTCTACAAATGTTTTGTTGTTGATTCAAGTAAAGAAAAAGTAAGTTAGAAATGCACAAGTTGTAACTTTATCATAAAAAAGAAATAAGAAAAAAAAAATGCTAGTCATTTTTTCTTCTTCTTCTTTTCTCTTTATTTGAATATACGACAAATAGTGTTGTCAACGAGATGAGCACGAGTACGTTAGATTTATTATTATTATTATTATTATTATTATTTTAATATGTTGGCTGACATATAAATTTATAATTATATTATATACTATCTAATTTAATAGAACCATTAAGTAATCTAATAAGTGCTTTAGACATATTCAATGAATATATGCTTTTAGTTTGTAGAAGTTCATTACAAGTCTAATTAAAATTTATAGGATGCTAATTGAACGTAGTATATAAAAAACATGATAAGTGTGTAGTCCCTAAGTCGGATTACTGTCATCATTTGTCTTGCCCAGTTGCCCAATTTCAGAGCAAATAAATTAGACGACGAATCCAGATTTAAAAGCACTTAATTCGAGAAAATTTTAGTATCGGTATTTGAGAGATGCTAAGATCTGATAACGTGTTTCATCATGAGTGGTCTATGAATTTCAGTAAACGTTTATAATATTTTTAAATAAATTAACGATTATCTAACAATTTATATGTGTATCTTGAATTATTTTATATTAATTTACATAAAGATCTAACAAGTGGTATCAAAGTCACACGCGTTTAAATTATTTTGAATTAAATTTTCTGCCATAAAGATTATCTAGAATTAATAGACATTTATTTCTTTTAAAAAAAATTATCAAGAATCCTTATTTTTTTTTTCCGTATTTTTATTTGATTTGCGATATTTTTTTTCGCATTGTTGATTTTTTCGCATAGTGAACATATAATTTTTGAATAAATTACCTATTCAAATAATTAGCAAATTTATTTTTTTAATCATATTTTTTAATCAATTTAAAAATTAAAATATAAATTTTATTTGTATTATATTCGTACCAAATTTTTGCTAAATTTTTAGATAATAGAAACTTTGGTTGTCAACCACTTTCGCCCGATAATTGAAGCCTTGGTTGTCACCTTGTTTGGATGTGGTATAAAGGGGGGATATCCCCCCTTTATACCCAAACGGGTTTGGGATATCCCCGTTTGGGAATATCCTCCCAAACGGGGATATTCCCGGGTAAACCCACCCGGTTTATCCCCCAAGCCCCCCCCCCCAGGTTTAAACCCCTCTAATCATTACTTCTTACTCCTCTCCCTCTATCTCTCTCTCTATCTCTCCCCTTCCCAAGGCAGTGCCTTGGGAAGGGGCTTTTCCCTTTTTTTGTTTTTTTTCCTTTTTTTTTTTTTCATTTTTTTTTTTTTATATGCTTCAGGATTTTTTTTTTTAAATAAAAATTTTTAAATTATAAAAAATATTTAAATTTTAAATTTTAAATTTTATAAATTTTAATTTTTTTTAATTTTATATTTTAATAAATCTTAAAATTTTATTTTATTTTTAAAAATTATTAATTTTAAAATTTATACAATATTTTTATAATTTTTTTAAAATTTATATACATTTATAAATTAAAATTTTTACTCCTACTTAACATTTTAAAATTAATATTTTTTTTTACTCCTACTTAAAATTTTTAAAAAAATTAAAATTAATAAAGATTAAAATTTGAATAAATTTTAAAATTTTAATTTTAAAAAAAATTATTAAAAAAAAAGAATATTTTAATTTTTTATCATGAGTATGTATAAATCATTTATAAAATAATATTATTAAATTTTATTTAATAATATTATAATTTTTAATATAACTAAAATTATATTAAATTTTTAATCGTTAAATATTATAATTTTTAATCGTTAAAAATTATTTTTAAGACAAATTAAAATAAAATAAAATTTTATATAGTATATAATTAATTAAATATAATATATAAGATTTGTTATAATTAAATAATTCTAATAAATTACCCCATTATCACATTTATAATATACATAAAAGTAAAGGTCACATCGTCATTAAACATAAAAGTCAACTTTATACCTCTTATTCTTCATTTCCAATCCAAACACCTATTTTCTTATACCAGGTTTAAACCAGGTTTAAGCCTCATTCACATCCAAACACAATTTAGGTTTAAACCAGGTTTATCCCTTACTTTATACCTATACCTGGTATAACTCATTCCGGTATAAGCCACATCCAAACAGTAAGGGTGGTAGGAACGCTCAATAATTATCTCTTCTTGGTAGGCTCTCTAATTAACCAGAGAGAGAAAAAAAAAATTTGAAAAAAAAAAAGACCATGCATCTTGAGACAGCGTTTGCGGTGGTGCGTGAGTGTAAATTTTTTGTTTTTTTTTTTTTAAAGACAGGTTTGTCTTAGCTTAGTTAAAATTAGTATTAAATAAAAAGGTATATATAAGTGTAAATAAAATGATAGCAAACTATCTTTTTTCAAAAAAAAAAAAAAAAAAAAAAAAAAAAAAAAGAGTTAAAACCTTGGTTATGAGTTATAACTCATGTTCACCCAATAATCAGTCCTATTCATATTGTGGGAAAATTATCAGTTGCAACAAATCACGTATCAACAAGTTATTCAATTAAATTTAAAATTATATATTTAAATTTTACTTCAAATGATCAGTTATTAATTTGGATATTTTATTATTAAAAAAATACAAAAATAAAAGAGATCGTTTTATTTTATTTGTAACAATATTTTAGCTCAACTTTTGAAATAATTAGATAATTAATAAAATTAGTTTTTATCTTGTTAAAATTCAAAACGACCTGATGTAATAATTTGAATTTTCATTGTAAATAAATAAAAGGAAAGGAATGAAATGTCAAGTTGACCCTTTTACCGCAATGTAAATTTCACAGTTACGAGGCGGAAAAGTCGCTTTTTAATCCGAGCCTAATCTCGAAAATCCGAGATCGCCAGTGCGACCGTCTCGTCGAATCGATCGAAAATGATATTAAGCAAGTTCAGATCCGACGGTCGGATCTTCCAGAAATCAGCGAAGAAGCGGGCGGGACCCGCGACTTAAGTGAATAGTGGGGTGAACAGTAGATGAATAGTAAACCCTATTTTCGAAATTCCCTTAGTGCCAACGTTAGCCAATTCGCTGTCCGGACTCCGATCATAGCGATCCAGGTAGTCGATTTGAACGGGTTCGTCGTTCTGAACACAATGGCATTGACGGAATTTCTGTTTGATGACCCTAGAGTCTCGAAAAGCGTGATAAACTGTATTTCGGCACAGTATTTATGGACCGAGATTTTATCTGGGCAATTTCTTGAAAAAGAGAAATCGCCACCTGATAGGTTTCGCTGAGCCGGACGTCGTGGCGAAGTCCATTTTTCGATTCGATGAGTAAAACGCCCCGAAAAGCGTGAAATAAGGCAAAAAATACAGTATTTGCACAATAGTCCCTATATTTCATGCCTCGATTAGCGTGCCACCTCTATGGTGAGGGACCTAGGTGTGAATGATGCATGCTGTGAGGGACTGCACACTTAATATCAAAAGTTGAGGGTTTAAAATGCAATTTCGCATACACTATATAGATACAACTCGGGCTAGGGTTTCTTTAAACCCAAAGCCCCGTAGTCCTTCCCCCAGCCGCAGCTCCACCAACCTCACCTCCCTCAGCCGCACTCCTCGGAGGTCGCGCACCGGCCGCCGCCACCCCGTCGCCGGAGAAGAAACAGATCAAGAAAACCACCTTCTCTCGGGTTGTTGGGGAGGAGGTGCTTGGGGGGGGGACCCTAGTTGAGCAAATCACTTCCTGTGGGGTCCTCTGTGAAGCCGCAACCAAGCCCGAGTGGCGCCGACGCCCGGCTCCGCCCTGCGCCGCCGCGGGAGACACCCTTCTTCTTCTAACTCTCCGGCGAGGTAAGTTCTTGGAATTTGTTGTTTTAAATTGCTCATGGACCGTAGCATCGTGTTCCTAACGTCGTGGGGACCATCCTGGTGCAGCCCGTGTCGCCGCCGTCGACCCAGTTGCCGGCGGGAGCAAGGTCTCGCCGAAATTATCGGTTTGGCCGATCTCGGGCGCCGCTGACATCCAGCCGTTAAACCGGAGATCTAAACCGGTGGATCTCACCTTCTAGGCGACTGCAAGAAGCCCCGCGAGTTTGATCGCCATCGGTTGAAGATCTGTGCCGATCGGGGTTGCCCTAGAAGCGGGTTTTCTTCCCGTTGGCCGATCTTCGCCGCCCGGCGCCGCCGCTCACCCGCGCCGCCGGCCATCGCCACCAGAAGCTTCCTGGCACCGAGTGGGAGCTTTTGGTCCAAATTGCACCGACTCAGGCACCACCGGCCGGTTTCCGCCATTAGAGCTCCCCGAGCTCGACCAAGCTCCGCCGCCGCGCGTCGCCGTCGCCTCCAGACGTCGGCCAACCGTGCAGGTAGGCTTATTTGATCATCTTAATGTCGATGATGGCATTGCATGGCATTCTTAACGTCGGGTTGTTGATCCCTGCAGCTACACCCGAGTTGCACCCGACCTCGTTCTCCGGCCACCTCCGGCACTCCGGGCTCCGGCCATCTCTACAGGTAAGGTCTACAAACCAGATATAGATGTCCCACCATTTTTTGTTTGGGCCGGGGAACCCTTGTAACTGAGTTCCAATGTTGCACTCGATTATTCCAATTCGGGCTTTGTCTCCGGCCGCCGCCGCTCGACCCAGTATGGACCATCCTATCTCTGTGGCATGCCTCTAACCAGTGCTCACCTTTGTTGCAGACAGAGCAAGGTTGCACTGAACTTGGCCAATCCGAGCTCTAGTCGGTTTTTGGGTGTTGCTCCGATGACTGTTCCGGCCACTCTCCGGCGCACCTGAGGTGAGCCCTTAACCCTACTCACCCCCCTGTACATGATGCTCCAGTTAACTCCTAATTTGATCAAGTATAAGTTAAGCTTTAACATAGCCAATAATTGGATCCTAAATGTTATGGGCCAACTTTGTTTTCGGGACCCGTGTCAGCCCAAGCTTGTGAGCACGAGCTTCGTCTCGTCGAAACGGACGCGACAGAACTTACGATACGATTTTTGGTTTCCCGGATTGCGAGAACGGATCGAAACAAGCAATTAACTTAGTGTTTTTATGCAAATTAAGAATTGTTAGGGACCTAAACGTAATTTGGACACGTCGACTGTCTTTAGACAGTGCTTTCATTCCTACTGGGCATCTTGTTAGGGTTCCGTGGATTTCTGTTGAGCGGGAAACGGATTTTGTCCGTATTTCGGCGTTATCGTCCCGTGGTAGCATTGCGTTACTGTAGTGTCGTCGGGATGGGTTTGTGTGAGTCTGTTACTGACTACAGTTTCTGTTCAGGGCCCAGTTGTTCAGCACCAGCCTCCCAGTTGCCGAGCGGGAGTTCGAGGATCTGCCTACACTCAGGTGGGTTATCTTCGGTCCGGGCTTTATCTTTTCGGCCCTCTGGTTGCTTTAGTCCAGTCGGACACCTGTTCTTGATTAGCCCTGCTGATTTTATCTACATGCCATATGATCTTTCCTGTCAGACATTGATCTCCTTAGACATGTTATGTACACCTGTTCGTCAGCTTGTATATCTTAGTACATAGATGTCATGAGTTGATTATACCTGCTATTTCTTGCCACCTGTGATACTTGCTTTATATTCAGATATGCATGATAGATCCTGATCGATATATACAGATAGATGATTCCCTGTTGGGATCTCGGCTTGTTGCCGACTACTCGGTCACTAGACCGTGAGCTTGAGCATAGCATGATGACTACCACGCACTGCTGTACTTCACGTACACTGACGGTTTGGCCACCGTCGTTGTGTTCTTTACCGGTAAAGTGGTCTGGAGATAGGACCCGTGAGCCCCGATTGCATCTGTGAGTGCCGGGTTATTGTCAGCGGATGGGGTGCGGATCAGTGGTTTTTGCCTGAGGTTCTGTGAGACCAATATTGGCACATGATTGGGTACTTGGGTTTATATTTTTGACGCATCATTCTCAGCTTGCACTGTCACTTATAGCTATTTACCTTGTACCTTCGCTGCTCAGTTATGCTTGATTTTTCAGTTATGCCATGATTACCAGCATTATTTATCTGCAGTTCCTTATGCTTGATTATTATAGTTATACCCTGATTTCCAGCATTTATTATCTGCAGTTTCCTTATGCTTGATTACCTGCCTATTTCAGTTGTATCTGTGGATTTATTGATTATCAGTAGACTCTATCTGTTTATTCAGCTTTACCGATCGATTATTACTATCCGCAGATTTTAGTACCCAGTAGGTACGATTAGCTATTTCTCGGCTCGTCGTGCCCACTGGGATACACGGTCGTTGTATCTCACACCCCCTGGGTGACCACTTTCAGGTCCGTCGGGTGGAGGGATGTCGGGACGATCGCGTGAGGCCGTCACGATAGAGCTGTCCCCCTGATGACAGATATTGATGATTGAGATTCTCGATGATTGTAGCTGACTTCCATTTCATAGTTTTCAGCTTCTATTTTGTTTGGATATTCAGATTGATATTAGCATGATTTATTTTGGATTATTCATGTTGTTTAGTTGAGATATTTATTGCTCTCTGATTGATGATTATTGTATTCGCCTAGCCGTGCATGTATAGGAGAGACTCTGTCCATTAGGATAGGAGATTTTCTATATGTGTGGCAGTCTGTTACGCCCGATTTGCAAACTCTGATTTATTTAAAAAAAATAAAAAATAAAATAAATTTAGACCTGATTTTTTTAAAACTTAGGGCTTGAAATCTTATATGCAATTTAACTTTCTTTAGTCATTTTTCCACGAAACCCAGACCGACCTTCTTTTTCTTTCACTAATTCGAGTCAAAGTAGTCCACTATCCCTGGTCCCACCCATGTCCTCTTTTTTTTTCAAAAAAAATTGTTTTTTTTTTCTTTGTTAGCTTCTTCTTTTTCTATTTTGAGAAAGAAGCAAAAAAGTTTCAGTCCACTATTTTGTTTTTTCCTTTTTTTTTATTTAGATTAATTACATACGACTCTATATAAATATATCGAATAATAAATATATTTTTATAAAATTTGATTTTTTATATTTATTTTTTTAAAAGTTCAACGTTATTTATATATATCTCTATTCATATATATTTCTATCATCTATCTCTGCTAGAAAAATCTAATTAATTATACGTTAAATATTTAATCTTGATTAGTTAATAAGATAAATTTATTATTTTATCCTTTTAGATATTTCAGAGATATTTTTTAAAAAATAAAGCTGTCATTTTATATATAATTTGCTAAAAAATAAATAATAAATTATCGATAATAAATTTAAAAAATATATATAAATTACGTTAAATTTATAATAAAATAAATATAAAAAATTAAATTTGGTAGAAATATGTTTGCAATTCATGTTTATAGGGAGCCGTATTTTGTTTCCTCTCTTTTCTCCCCTGTTCTTGAGCGAGAAAAGAAAGGAGCCCTATCCACCACCACCACCACCACCACCACCACCATGTCGATAGGCCTCACCGTCGGCGGCTGGTTCGCGTCGGCCTTCCTGGACACCTTGATCGAGAAGGCCAGCTCGTACACCCTCCAGCAGCTCGGCCAGCCCTCCGACCTCCACGGCGAGGTCGGCCGGCTCTACTCCTCCATTCTCACGGCGAGGGCCGTCCTCCGCATAGCCGAACGGAAGCAGCAGCGCAACAATGACGACGAGGAGCTGCTGCGGGAACTCTTGCTGCAGCTCAAGGACGCCGCCTACGACGCCGAGGACCTCTTCGGCGACCTCGATTACGAAGTCCTGCGCCGGAAGATCGCCGAGGCAAACGAGGCAAACGAGGCAAGTCACGACATCCTCTCTTCCTCTATTTCTTTTGCAGCCAACTTTTTCAATTCTGGCGACGATGATTTCGCGGCCAAAGCGCGCGGAGTCCGAGAGAGGCTGGACGCCGTCTCGAACGACATGCAAAAAATCATCGTCGTCCTGAATTCGGATGTGGGCGGAAGGCAGCACGAGATGCCTTCTCGGAAGCGGGAGTCGAGCTCTCTGCCCGCCGAGCCTCGGATGATCGGCCGAGACAAGGAGAAGGAGGCCCTGGTACGGCTGCTGCTGAGTACTGCCGACGAGTCCGGATCGAGCACTGCTGACCGTAATGTCTCCGTTCTGCCTATCGTCGGCATGGGAGGCGTGGGGAAGACTACTCTCGCTCAGTTTGTGTACCAGGACCCGCGAGTCCAGAACTACTTCCAGCTGAAAAAGTGGGTCTGTGTCTCTAACGAGCCTTTTGATGTGCAACGGCTTACTAGAATGATTTTGGAGTGCGCCGTCGAGAAAGAACTATCAAACTTGAGCTCTCTTCAAGAGCGCCTGAAGGAGAAGGTGTCGTCGAGGAGGTATCTTCTCGTCCTTGACGATGTGTGGTATGGGAATGGCATGGACTGGGAGAGGCTCTTCGCCCCGCTACGGTATGGGCTTCAAGGAAGCAAGATCATGGTGACCACTCGGTCTGAAACAGTTGTTCGAGCGATGACGGGCACAATGGACCCCATCTTTTTGAAGGGTTTGCCAGAAGATGATTACAGGGAATTCTTCAAAACTTGTGCATTTGGTTCGGAAAACCCAAAAGACCGTCCCGAAATGGAGGAAATTGCCGAGCGGATTGCTGCCAAGTTAAAGGGTTCTCCTCTGGCTGCTAAAACCTTAGGAGGCTCGTTGAACTCCAACATGAATGTGAGACACTGGAGAAATATTATGAACAGCGAGATATGGCAACTACAACAAGATGAGAATGACATCATGCCGGTCCTTCGATTGAGCTATCAACATCTGCCATTACATTTGCAGCCATGTTTCTCAATTTGTTCTATCTATCCCCAAGATTATAATTTTGAAGGAACAGAACTAGTATATTTGTGGATGGCGCATGGCTTCCTCGTCGCACCTCGACCAAACATGCAATTGGAAGATGTGGGGAATGGGTACTTGCTTGATTTGACGAGCAGGTCCTTCTTTCAGAAATGTCCCTGGGAGGGTGATTTCCAGATCCATGATTTGATGCATGATCTGGCAAAATATGTTTCAAATGATGAATGTTTCAGCATACAAAATGATCACCAAAAAATCCCTTCTTCTATTCGCCATCTGTCGATAAAATGTACCAAAAATCTTGAACTTCATAAGGTAATGGACTCAGACTACAATTTCAGTAAGCTGCGGTCGCTCGTAATCTTCAGTTATCTTAAGCCTGAATTTAACTCGGCAATTGTGCATTGGTTCGATCGGCCCCAGTATATCCGTGTGTTGTATTTGAGTTTTCATTATCCAATCACAGAATTGCCCGAGAGTATTGGCAACTTAAGACATCTTCAGTTTCTCAAAATATCTGCCAAGGGTTTTAGTACATTACCGGAGTCATTTTGTCGCCTCTATAATCTAAAATTTTTGTATATGGCAAAGTCTGGAGTTAAGAATTTCCCCAGAGGGTTTGCCAACTTGATTAACTTAAGGGGAATTGATACTGGAAACTTAGATATTTCTGAAGTAACCGACATTGGGAAGCTTACTAATCTTCAATATTTAAAATATTTTGGTGTCCGAAAGGAGCACGGACATGGGATTGATAAACTAAAGAATTTGAAACAACTTCATGGGAGTTTGCATATTGGAAATCTTGAGAACGTTGAGAGCAGAGAAGATGCCTGTCAAGCTAACCTAGACAATAAAGAGTACATCGATGAATTGATTCTAGAGTGGTCTCGTCATAGAAACACCTGCATAGCAGGATCCATCGGCTTTTCAGTAGACATAGAGGTGTTTGAAGGCCTCAAACCCCATAGGGATCTTAAAAATTTACGCATCCGGTGCTATAGAGGCGACAAACTTCCGAGTTGGCTGCAGACCCAAACTTTACCTTGCTTATACGCACTGAGTTTTGATGATTGCCCCAATATTACGGATTTACCTTGCATTTCTCTTTTTCCCAAAGAATTGGAATATGTGAATTTGGGGCTAAAGTCGCTTCCCCTATTAGGGGGCGAAGGTTCAGTTGATCAAGGCGTATATGCACGAGGCAGCAATAGTATGCGAAGCTCAGCTCTTTCTGAGTTGTACTTAATAGGGTGTCAAAACTTGACGAGTCTTGAAGAGTGCTTGTTGCCAGAACGCCTACCATCCATCAAAATCATACATATTGAGGATTGTAAAGAGCTCGTGACCCTGCCGGTGGAAAGGTTCAAGAACTTTATCTCTCTTGAGAAATTATCTATTGTAGATTGCCCCAAGCTCACCAATTCAAAGAAACTTGAGTTAAATCCCTCCATCAAATTTCTCAGGCTGAAATCATGTGGTGAGCTCAAGCTATCACTTCCCAGCTGCCCACAGAACCTCACTTCTCTCATCAGATTGGAAATATCACATTCCCTACACCTGAAGTGCCTTCCGGGGCAACTGCTGCATCACATGCCAGCGCTCAAAGGTTTAAGAATTATTTCTTGCCCAGAGCTCAGGTCAATTGGGGGATTAGATGCTCTCACATTTCTTGAATATCTAACTATTTTACGATGTCCAAAGCTTACAGATTTAGAATCATTGCCGTCTGAACGTGAAGTGCAAAGAAAAGATCAGTTCATTTTCCATTGGACCATCGACAAAACCGTCCTTCTTAAACAGTCCTTTGCACAAATTTTACCCTCTTTTCATCTAAATCTTTCAATACAACGTTCTGAGGAATCTGTGTGGTTTGATGAGGGGAATGACCAAGAGTGGCTGCAAATCCTCACATCACTTAGAACTCTTGAGTTTGAAAATTGCCCCAATCTTCGATCACTGCCGACTTGGTTACACAGACTAACATCCCTCCAAGCTTTACATGTACATGATTGTCCTGCGATCGAATCATTACCGGAGAACGGCTTGCCGACCTCCCTGACAAAAATACGCTTTCGTAGGATACATCCAATGTTAAGAGAGCAGCTAGAAGAGCACAGAGCAAAATTGCTGGGCGACCCTTACATTTAGGTAATTACTCCTTCGCTCCCTGCTTTATCATTTCAACTTAAGCCAAATTCCTTTTTTTTTTTTTTTTTTTTTTTTGTCTTTATTCCCTTTTTATTTCCTTTCAAGGTGAGGAAATAAAGTGGTCGGTTGGAGCTGCTGGCGACACGAATGAATTACGAACACAGATGCGCAGAGGGGCTACAGGCGCCAGGTTTTCTAGTGCTAATCTTCTATGTTTATCTATCTTTAAATTCCAAACATCTGTATGTAGCTCTATTATGATGTTATTTAGTAGGAAATTAAGTTCTGTTGGACGATTTTACCTTTCATAAATGTATCGATAACATATTTATCTGGGCTCTTTCTCTATCTTTAAATTCGGTTGTAACCTAGGAATAGTTTGATTATGAGTGGCTTTCATTCAACCATGCTTATGTCACACCTATTAAAATGCTTATTATGTGGAAGCACTTGAGCCACAATCTCAATTTCCTGCTTTTGGGCCAATGCTTTTTTTCCTTATGTTTTTATATGTTTTGAACAGTAAGTGTTAGGATGATTCCTTATGCTTTGTTGAATATGTTGGCCAATGTGATTACATTAGTATTATCTCTTTAATTTTTTTAAAAATTTATTTTATCTTTTCATTAATGGAGATTCTCATAGGACTCAACTTTCCTTGGCATGAAAAAGAGACTAGAAGCTTTAGCCCATGACTTTGAATCTTTGGCCTGAAATTAGTAACCTCACAAATTATAATAATCATATTTATAGGGTTGTCAACCAGCCGAACATGAACAAACTAGAGCCCGGCACGAGCAGGCTCGTTTAAATATTGATTTGTAAAATTCTGCTGGTAACGCGAGCTAACTTATGAACAACAAATTAGATTGTCAGTTCTTCTACTGAGTATCAAAGTTAAAAAAATATTTAAAAATTAAAATTTTAATTTAATAATTAAAATTTATAAAATACAAGTCTTCTTATATTTGGTTTGGCCTATTAGCCAAATAGCAAAAATATGTTTTATATATATATATATATATATATATATATATATATATATATATATATATATATATATATATATATATATATATATATTAGAGTTATATCAAACTGTATATGAGCGAGTTAATTTTAACTCGTGTTCGATTTTTTTATTAAAATGAGTCATCGATTTCTAGCTTATTTCGATCCGAACACGAATTGAGTCGCAAATGTGAATCATACTTGAGAGAAAGCTATTTAAGTTGCATGCACTTTGTACACCAATACATATGAGAAAAAATATAAAAAAATTCTTTTAATTTATAGAAGACCAAAGAATGCTCAAATTGGGGCTATTCTATTAATAGCATTAAGTTATTGGTGCTATTAAATTTTTGATATTTGGACGAAGAGATATTATAATAACCATAAAATTTTAAATGAATAAAAAATTTGGAAAATAAAAGTGATTGGAGTTCCGGACTGACCCGAATCCCATGAAGCAAATTCCATTAGAATGGTCCGCAATCCGTTTCTCGACAGGTGTGTAAAAGCATAATTTTAAAAAAATAACGATAAGTCGTAAAAATCTCGACTGGTGTGTAAAAGCATAATTTTAAAAAAATAACTATAAGTCGTAAAAATTAGGAATATAATATTTATACAAAAAGCATCATATTTTATATGTCAAATTATATAAAAATTTATAAAAAAATATTGTGGTACAAAATACGCGCTTGGAGGAGAGCTGAATATGAAACTCAGAGTTTGAGGGACTGAAATATAAATTTTATAAAAATTTAAAAATAGAGCACTTCACGAAAATATCATAATTTCATTTGAGAAACTTTGGGGTTTTGACAAGAGGGATTCATATGAAACTAGATTCAATGAGGAACGGGTGGGTTCAATTTCACGGAGATTCCTATGAAAAGGGGCACTGATTTTAACTGAGAAGAAGTTTGATCGAGGGTCTTTTCGCAAAAATTGCGACAAATCGTATGTAAAATTGCAAAATTTTTCTGTATGAAGGGCGATGCAAAATACATTGAGTTGGGATTCTACAGGCGAGAGGACTATGTTGAAAATGTTGCAAAAGACATTGAACTGGCGTCATTAGTTTTTAATTTATTTTTTAATTGAATGAAACAAATAACGCATTATTTTTTTTTTTTAAAAAAATAACAATAATAAAAAAAAATAATGATGCAAAAGAAAAAAAAAAAAAAAAAAAAAAAGGAAAAGAAATAAATAAATAAAAAATTCTAATCTAATATTCCCCTCCCACTTGGTCCCGACGGTGGGGGCCTCGGCCAGAGCGCCGCCGCCGTACTCCAACGCCGGCACCACCCTCACTGCGGCCCCCAAGCCGCACAGCCAACCGAGCTGCTGCTGCTTCCTTGCATTGGTGGTGGCCGAGCAGGCTACTCCGGCTGCTGTCGCCGCCGCCGGCCAGCGTACGCCCCGGCATCCCTCTCGCCGGGCACACCCATCTGGAACCCTGCAGCCCTCTCGAGGTGACATCGCCTGCTGCTGCTGCTTGTAGTGGTGGCCGAGCTGGTTGCTCCGGCCACCGCCGCCTGCCCCCTCTTGATCTACTAGCAACTCTCAGGCTATGCTGGAGTTGCTGGTTCTGCTGCTCCTCCTTGTTGCTTGGAAGTCGGTCGAGGTCGCTGTTCCGGCCAGGCGCAGTCTCCGGCGACCCTACTCTAGCAAGCACGACTCCCCTACATGCTTGTACAGTGCCGTGCTCTCCTAAGTTGCAGGTAACTGTGCCTCAAGCTGCTGGTTTCATTGCCGCACTCCAGGTGTTCGTTGAATTGACCCATTTTATTGTTGGCCTTTTCGGTCGATCCGGAGGCCGGCGATCTGAATTCTTAGTAGCACGGCGATCTCCTGGTCTTCATCTACGCTGTGCTCATCTCGTTGGTGTGATTCAGACATCTCGTGAAGTCGCGGACCCGTTGTGTACCCGTAGCCCCTCTGCGTTGCCGTTTCTCGTCTTCGAGCCTTCGTCGTGGCTTCGGTGTTGCTTCATTGCAATTAGAGGAACATCGTCGACCCCCGATTCACTGTCGGTTGCCCCCCCGAATCACGAAAGTTGGGTAATTCACTCAAAAACCCCTTTTATTATGCATTTATAATATTAAATGAGCGCTTCGACGCTTTTCGCAGCATGGAAAGTGTGGGATAGGAGTGTTTAGTAGAATTGGAAGTTCAGACATGTTTTCAGAGGTTCCAAAACCTTCAGGGCAGTTGTAGTGCAAATCGGCGATAGTTGATGCTTGAATAGATTGCTATGTTGCGTTTCGGCTTTGATCTTTCGGAATCGGAGTTGTTATTGTCCGGAATAGTTGTTAAATTTTTTCAACTTCCGAATAGGGTTTTCTCTAAGTAGACTCGCTTTCAAAACTATTTATAGAAAAAAATAGGCTGGACACAGGGAATAGATGCGATAGACCAGACGACACGACAGAGTGAGTATACGGTACGTCACCCAGCTATCCTCATAATAACAATTTGTAGTGTCTGCACAACTTTTTGTAGCTGTCGCATTAGTAAGTTCATCTTGGCTCGACTCATCTCGGCAGATTCGGCCCACCACAACATAAGCATGCACTTCGTATCTAGATCGGACAATCTCAACAATATCCGCAGGTATTTATAGATTACTTGCAAATTTACGAATTTGAATACACTAGACTATATTCATCAATAAATAAAACAAATATACAGTATAGTTACTCTATGTCTCGATCTATTGATGATGAGTAGTAGTAATTTTGTGGTGGACGAATTCTTACTTGATCGTCTCCTAAATTTTTCCATTTGAATTCTACCAACACATTCCGCGTGTGAGTGAATACTCCGCAATAGGGACAGCAATAGGGACAGCTCTTACAGCACATTCCCCCTCTCTAAGTGGATGGGGTGGTTGCGGAGCGTCGTCGTGGGCAATTTCAACTCGAATCTCAGGGAGGTAGAGAGGGCTAACCTTGCTCGGGCCGCAGTGGCGAAGGAGGGTCCCTCTGGTGTCCATGTCAAAGATTCCGGGGGCAGAAAGGAACTGGGAGGGAGTAGCACGGGGAAGAAAGAGAAAAAGTATGATTCCACCCTCAAAAAGTGGATTCGGAAGTTACATGTTGAGGGTATTGCCCCTTACCCAACCCTCTCAAAGGAATCTAACGGTTTAGGTGAAGGAATCGCCGACGATGTCAAGAAGACAAGGCAGCCTTTGAGGAGCAAGAGAATCACCTGGGCTGACCATGCAGGAGGACCCCTGACTACCTGCTGTCCATCCGACGCTTCAGCGAGGGAGCATCGCGACAAGGGATTAAGGGAGGGGAAGATCCAACAGATCTATGGATGCTCCTCTCCCCCTGGGACAAGGGGGAGGTCCTATAAAGAGGCCCTTCTGAAGCCGGTTCCCCCTTCATCTCTCCCTCACCTCCCGTCTCACTCTAAGCGGAGGGCGCCGGGGTGGCCAGTCTCGAGGGGATTCAGTCGTAGTCGTTGCTTTAGGTGCTTCGCCTCCGATCATTGGGCCAGAGACTGTAAGGACCCTGTGAAGTGTGTCAAGTGCCGCCGTTCCGGCCATCGTGCCCGCGACTGTCGAGCTTTCGCTTGTACAAGGATGCAGGGGTCGAGCAGATTTCGCCCTCACTCCATGAAGGCCTTCGTACCCCTCACGGAAGGCTTTTACACCCGCCAGCAGCAAGGCCGCCGAGCCGTTCTTGCAACCCTCATGGGTCAGGCGAACCTTGGACACTACCCGCAAGGGTTCATCGCCAATGATTTGGCGGGATGTTTTGGCGGCTTCTCCAATGATTTCTTGGTTTCAAAATACTGAGAAAGGGACTTCGTGATCTTTTTACCTCAGTGGGTTCAACCAGAGATGCTAACCCGCAGAGATGGTTTCCGTCTCGAGCACTGCCGTCTCCGGTGCTTTGCTTGGAACCCCCACAGGGACGCCGTCCGTGCACGTCTAACCTACAAGGTATGGATTAAGCTTGTGAATCTACCCTACGAATGTTGGGCCGAGAGCAGGGTCTCGGCACTCATCAATGGATTCGGAAGGTACCTGCGCGCCGACGAAAGTAGCCGGATGCTGATGGACTTCAACTACTTCAAATGCCAAGTTGCCATCGACGACCCGGCGGACATCCTAGAGAATCTTTTCGTCACCATGGGCGATATCATCGTGAGCGTGAGGGTCATCCTGGTCAGCACCGCCCCGTTCGGGGGAGATGACCGGGGTATCCCTTTCGCCGGTGGGGACCCCAACGAAGGGGGTGACCAGACTGACCCCCTGGGTCGGCAGCTTGCGCGTTGGGTGGATCTAGCCGAGGGAGCAGCGGATGAGAGTGTGTTGGGGGCTGGAGGTGCGTCCGACCGAAGTAGCTCCTAGAACTCCTCGGAGATCCGTGATCGTAGAAAGGTGGTGACGCCGGGGAGATCCTCGGTGGCAACTCTGGCGGGGGAACAGGGTCACCTGTACGGAAGGGGCCCATTGGTGAAAACCTGCTGCGCGGCCCAGAGAGACTGCCTCGAGACGCGAGACTTGGCACCGTTGGTGGACGGCCCTCCCGAGGTTGCATACAGAGGGGAGGTGGAGACGGCAAGATCCTGTCTCGGGGGCGAGCAGGTGACCAATCTGGGCTCTCCTCGGCTTTCGACTGCGCGTCCTCCGAGTCCGAGGCGGGGCTTGTCGGGCGCGGAGGGGGCCCTGAGGGAATTGGGTATTTGCTTCGGGTCGGGGGTCGCTGGGGGGAGACCTATTTCGGTGCTTCCCTCTCCCATCGCGAACGGCGTGCGCATGTTGACGGAGGGGGTGTTGAATGACGCTCTGGCACTTCCTCGGGTGGAGCGTTCGTGGGGGAGCAGGGGTGGAGGCCTTCCGTCGATACGCGTGTCTCATTCTGTCGTTGCGGGGCCCCATCAGCTTTTGCCCGTCTCGAGAGGGATCTGGATCAAGGGGAATATCGGGGAATTTGGCTTCTTAGCCTTTTGGGCCTCAGGGGATGGGTTGTGGGCCTTCCAAGGCTCGTGGACTCCGGGTCTGGCTAGCTGGAGGCTCCGGAGAATTAGCCTACTGGACCCAGCTGGCCTGTGGACTCCGTTCTTCACTGCTACGGGGCCTGCTCCCACTCGGGGGCCTCGGCTAGTTTGTTCGACTCCCTCTCTAGTTTGGGTTGAGTGCTCTACTGGTCAGAGCCGGACCAAGGCTCCCGTGGAACTGGGGGGACTGGAGTCTAGGTCACCCGTAGTGGGCCGCTTTAGCTTGAGGTCGCCCTGGCTGGAGGCGTTGGCGCTGCCGGGGGGGCCTCGATGACCGGCTGGGGGGTGCGGAGGACGGTTTAGGAGTTCCCGAGCTGGACGTTGGGGAGCTATGTGACGGTGGCCTTGCCCTTGTCCGGGGGGGTCCTTGCATGATCGGTCCGGTGGTGCCGGCCAGGAAGAGCGCCCGGCTCGCCTGCCTCCCTCGGCGCGACGCGTTGGAGAAGGCCGTTCAGCGTAAGTCCATACTCAGGGAGGCGCCGACCCCCCAGGACACCGCCGTTCCCAATTCAGTGATGGCCTCCAGGGAGGCCGCTTCACACGCGTGCATCTCAGCTCACCAGGAGACCAAACTCCGTTCAATCATGCGAAAGGGGAGGAAATGCGGTATCCTCCTTTCTGACGTCGAGGCCCGCTGCTTCAGGAGCTTCCTTGAAGCGAACCCGTAGGACGGCGGGCTGGTGGGGGATCGGTGGTTGGAGGTTGACTTTTACTTATGTTGTTCGTCTGTTGTTGGTTCTCCAGTTGGTCTCAGGTCTCGGGTCTTACTTTTCCGGTCATGTTAGCTGTGTCTTCCCCTTTGTCGGCGATGCGTTGCTTCCAACTGTCGATGGCAGAGCCCGCCACTAGCTCTCTTCCCTAGCCTTTCGCCGACACTTGTTATAAGTGTCTTTTTGCCATCTCCGAAAGTGCAACTGAAGAGACCCCTATGTGTTGGAGCCCCTCTGTACTCTTTTTCTCTGAAGTGAATGTTCGTGTTTCCTTGTCCCTGGTTTCCTTAAAACTCTCTTGCAGCGATACGTCTTTGTACGGGTTGTACGCGACAGGCCCCCACACGGGGGGGGGGGGACAGGAAGACTTCGGCAGTGTTCCGGAGGACTGTCTTGACTACTCTGGGGATTGGCGACCGTACTGGGGCGACCCCTTGCCCCCCTGGATCAGTCACGAGTGGAGGGGAAGGGGGTGGAGCAGAATCGACCGTCTACGACTACTTAGGGTAGCGACTACTCGAGTGGGGTGCAGTCGCTTGTAATTATTTATGTTTCAATTCTTCTGCTGGAATGTCCGGGGTTTGAACGACCTGAATAAGCGCTTCCTGGTCAAGTCGGTTGTATCTAAGTACAAGTCTTCCGTCCTCTGCCTCCAAGAATCCAAGGTAGATTCGGTCTCCCGCTCTTTCCTAAGGTCGTTTGCGTGCTCCCACTTCGATAAGTGTTTGTTCATCAAATCGACTGGAGCTTCTGGCGGTCTGTTAACATGTTGGAGCTCCAAAGTGTTCTCTTGTAGTGGGGCCCTCCTGAGAAATCATTCGCTAACGGTGCAGCTAACTCACATTCCCAGCGGGGCTTCCTTCTTTGTCACTAATGTGTATGGCCCCCCTACTTGGGTAGGAAAGTCAGAGTTCTGTCATGAGCTGGCCGAACTCAAAAGAGAATGCAGGGGAAGGTGGGTTATGTGCGGGGACTTCAATCTAACCAAGAATATTCAGGAAAGAAGAGGCAGAAGTTGGAGCGGACGTCTTATGTCCTTGTTCTCGGACCTTATTAACGAGCTGGAAATGATAGACTTACCGTTAAGCAACCAGCAATTCACCTGGTCCAATTTGCAAAGTACCCCATCCCTGGCCAAACTCGACCACTTCCTCATCTCCACGGAGTGGGATCAGCACTTCCCCCTCTCGAAGGTGGTAGTGGACCCGAGGATCACCTCCGATCACTCGCCAATTGTCCTTTCTACCAGTCAGAGACCATCCCCCCCGCGGTTCAGATTCGAGATGGTCTGGCTCACACGAGAAAACTTCTGTAACAATTTACCCGGCTGGTGGATAGAGGTACCTCCAAAGGGTTCAGGCGTCCTTACGCTGGTGGCCAAGCTGCGGCATTGCCGGAAACGTATCAAGGAATGGTGCTCCACGAATTTCTATTGTATTTCCCAAACCAAAAAAAACCTTGCTAGCGAGATTCACCAACTTGATGTATTGGAGGAACGAGCTGATCTCTCCCCGCAGCAGCTGGAGAAACGGGATCAGCTCAAATCCCAACTCAGAGGGGTGGTGGTTGATGAGGAGATCCTTTGGAAATCTCGTGCGAATCTCCGTTGGCTAAAGGAAGGAGATGACAACACCAAATTCTTTCACGCCATAGCGAACAGCAGGAGATGTCAAAACACCATTGGCGATGTGATGGACAATGGTCAGTCTTTTCGGAGGGAAGAAGATAAAAGGGGGTACTTCTTCGACTACTTCAAAAAGAGATTCGCCCCGAATGATCGCACCCGGGGCTCGGTCGGGGACTGGGCCGAGCTCTTTGGTCTCAGAAAATTAAGCCGACCCGACGATCTCACTGTACCCTTCTCCCTAGAGGAGATCAGGAAAGCGACCTTCCAATTGGGGTCTGATAAAGCGCCAGGGCCAGATGGCTTCAACCTGGGCTTTTTCCAAAAGTTTTGGGAGGTTGTAAAGTACGACCTGCTTAACATCTTTCTGGACCTGTATAACGGAACACTGAATACCTCCCCGTTAGATTACTCCTTCATCTGTCTGACGCCTAAGAAGGAGGGGGCCAATTCGGCCAATGACTTCAGGCCTATTAGCCTCATAAACGCTGTACAAAAAATTATTTCCAAGGTCTTAGCCAACAGGTTGGAAGGGGTTATGAAGGAGGTCATCTCACCTGCCCAGTCCGCCTTCCTAAAAGGCAGGTCCATTCTCGACTCATTCGCAACCGCTACCGAGCTGGTAAACTGGAGCTCCAAAACCGGGCTTGAAACAGTGGGGATCAAAGCGGACTTCGAAAAAGCGTTCGACATGGTACTGTGGGACTTTATATTTACGGCCCTGTCTGGAACTGGAGCGAACGGCAGGTGGTGTGACTGGATCAAGCAATGTGTATGTAATGCTAAGGTGGCAATAATAGTGAACGGTGTACCCACTAAATGGTTAAAGATGTCCAGGGGGCTTAGGCAAGGGGACCCCCTGTCCCCCTACCTCTTCATCCTGGTGGCCGAAGGACTGACCAGAATGACGAAGAGGGCGGTTCACAACGGCCTACTTAGGGGAGTAGGACCCACTTCGGCACGTAAAACCTCTGTCATCCAATATGCGGACGACACCCTCTTCTTCTGCGGCGCCAAGAAGAGTCAGATTACCAACTTACAGTTCATTTGGAAGCTCTTTGAATGGGCTTCGGGTCTGAGGGTTAATCGAAAGAAGACCGAACTCTTTTACCTGGGCAGGCAGACTGGTAGGGGGAGAGATCTGGCGAATTTTCTCGGGTGTAGGGTGGGTGAGCTCCCGATATCTTATCTTGGCCTCCCACTATCCGATAAGCAACTTCGAAAAGAAGACTGGTGGAAGGTTATCGGAAAGTTCGAGAACCGGATCGAGGGGTGGCAAGCTAAACTACTCTCCCAGGGGGGCAGGTTAATCTTGGTGAATTCTGTTCTGTCGAACCTCCCGCTCTACTACCTATCCATGTTTTGTGCACCCAAATGGGTAGTCAGACGGCTGGAGGCGCTGCGCAGAGCCTTTTTTTGGAAAGGGTCGGCAACCGTGGCAGGGGGGGCATTGCCTAGTGAATTGGAAAACGGTCTGTAGGACCTCTCATCAAAGGGCTCTACTATGAACGAAGGAAACCGTTGAGAGAGGGAAACTCCTTCAGGCCGTTCTCACAATGGTGGCGCAATGTACTCACTACTAGGGACATCTTTAGATGTGGTATGTCATTTTCGCTGGGGAACGGGAGAGATATCTGTTTCTGGTTGGACATCTTGGCCGCTCAAGCACCTCTCCGAACCCTCTTCCCAGCCATTTTTGACTGCCTTAGGGGGAAGAACTGTCGTGTGAGGGACTGCTGGAGGTCGAACAGATGGAGGTGGGGATACATCCTTCGGGGGTTCACCCCCGGTATCTCTTCGGATACTGATCAGGTCAACCTCCTCAAGGAACTTATCGAAACTAACCCTATCCTATCATCTAAGGATGTGGTGCGCTGGCGATGGTCCCAACCCGGGATCTTCTCGGTCAAATCACTCTATCTCTTCCTCCAGAACGGCGGCACCTCGGAACCTCGATTTAAGGAAATTTGGAAGATCAAGATCCCTCTCAAGATTAAAATCTTTCTCTGGCTAGTCCTAAGGAGTAAGGTACACACCAAAGACAATCTATTCCGAAGGGGGATGGTCTGGGGACGATACTTGTGTCCTTTGTCTGGATGATGCTGAGACGGTCAGCCACCTCTTCCTGGGCTGTCAATTTACAAGAAGCATACTGCAGGCTGCTCTCCTCAATGTCGCTCCCCTCAACCACACCACTTTGGCTGCCTCCCTCTGGAAAACTGCTAGCCTGAGAAGCGGCCCATTGCGCGACAGAGAGCTTTTGGGGATAGCTTCAGTTTGGTGGAATATCTGGCTCGAACGTAACAGGCGGATCTTCGACAATCAAAAAAGAACGGCGGGTGCCCTTATTAAGGAGGCGCGCGATTGTGTGTGTTGGTGGGCTCACCTAGTGTAGTTGTTTTTTTTTTTTTAGGTCCAGTTGTCTACTCCTGTAGCCCAATTCATCTTCCCTATGAATGAAGCGGTAGCATGCTACCTTCCCTCAAAAAAAAAAAAATATATTATACTTTATCAAAAAAAAAATATAGAAAAGCGGGTATCCTTAAATTTCACCCAATAATTAAAGTCCCATTCATATTGTCAAAAAAATATCAGTTACAAGAAATCATATGTCAACAAAATAAACAATTAAATTTAAATTTATCAGTTATTGATTTGGATGCATTATTATAAAAAAATATGAAAATATAAAAGATCCTTTTATTTGTAATAATATTTTAGTTAAACTTTAGATATAATTAGATTATTAATAAGGTTAGTTTTTAGCTTGTTAAACTTCCCTTAGTCATTTTTCCACGCAACCCACAACAACCTTCTTCTTCTTACAGTAATTTGAGTCAAAGTACTGCCAATTGAGCTTCATTGTCGGGACTTAGGTCTGTACTACTCTAAAATAGGGTTTAACCCTGTTTCATCAAAAAAAAAAAAAAAAATTTGAGTCAAAGTTCGACCAGGTCACTATCCCCGGTATAACCATGGCCTCTTCTTTTTTAATTTTTTTGTTTCTTTTTTTTTTGTTAGCTTCTTTTTTTTTTTTTTTTTCTGTTTTGAGACAGAAGCAAGTTCCATTCCTCCACCACCACCACCATGTCGATAGGCCTCACAGTCGGCGGCTGGTTCGCGTCGGCCTTCGTGGAAAACTTGGTCGAGAAGGCCAGCTCGTACAGCCTCCAGCAGCTCGGCCAGCGCTCCGACCTCCACGGCGAGGTCCGCCGGCTCGGCCGCTCCCTTCTCACGGCGAGGGCCGTCCTCCGCATAGCCGAACGGAAGCAGCAGCGCAACAAAGACGACGAGGAGCTGCTGCGGGAACTCTTGCTGCAGCTCAAGGACGCCGCCTACGACGCCGAGGACCTCCTCGGCGACCTCGATTACGTAGTCCTGTGCCAAAAGATCGCCAAGGAAAACAAGGTAAGTCACGACATCTTCTCTTCCTCTATTTCTTTTGCGGCCAACTTGTTCAATTCTGGCGACCATGATTTCGCGGCCAAAGCTCTCGGAATTCGAGAGAGGCTGGACGCCGTCTCGAACGGCATGCGGGATATTATCGCCGTCCTGAATTTGGAAGAGAGCGGAAGGCAGCACGAGATGCCTCTTCGGAAGCGCGAGTCGAGCTCGCTGCCCACCGAGTCTCGGATGATCGGTCGAGACGAGGAGGAGAAGGCGCTGATACAGCTGCTGCTGAGTACTGCCGATGTGTCCGGATCGAGCACAGCTGATCATAATGTCTCCGTTCTGCCTGTCGTCGGCATGGGAGGCGTGGGGAAGACTACTCTCGCTCAGTTTGTGTACCAGAACCCCCGAGTGCAGAACTACTTCGAGCTGAAAATGTGGGTCTGTGTCTCTAACGAGTCTTTTGATGTGAAACGGCTGACCAGAAAGATTTTAGAGTCTCCCGCCGAGAAAGAACTATCAAACTTGAGCTCTCTTCAAGAGCACCTGAAGGAGAAGGTGTTGTCGAAGAGGTATCTTCTCGTCCTTGACGATGTGTGGAATGGGGATCGCATGGACTGGGAGAGTCTCTTCGCGCCGCTACGGTATGGGCTTCAAGGAAGCATGATCATGGTGACCACTCGGTCTGAAACCGTTGTTCGAGCGATGACGGGCACATTCGACCCCATCCTTTTGAAGGGTTTGCCAGAAGTTGATTACATGGAATTCTTCAAAACTTGTGCATTTGGTTCGGAAAACCCAAAAGACCGTCCCGAAATGGAGGAAATTGCCGAGCGGATTGCTGCCAAGTTAAAGGGGTCTCCTCTGGCTGCTAAAACATTAGGAGGCTCGTTGAACTCGAACATGGATGTGAGACACTGGAGAAATATTATGAACAGTGAGATATGGCAACTACAGCAAGATGAGAATGACATCATGCCGGTCCTTCGATTGAGCTATCAACATCTGCCATTACATTTGAAGTCATGTTTCTCAATTTGTTCTATCTATCCCCAAGATTATTGTTTTAAAGCAACAGAACTAGTATATTTGTGGATGGCGCAAGGCTTCCTCGTCGCACCTCAAGCAAACATGCCATTGGAAGATGTGGGGAATGGGTACTTGCTTGACTTGATGAGCGGGTCCTTCTTTCAGAAAGGTCGCTGTGAGGGTGATTTCCAGATCCATGATTTGATGCATGATCTGGCAAAATATGTTTCAAAGGATGAATGTTTCAGCATACAAAATGATTGCCAAAAAATCCCTTCTTCTATTCGCCATCTGTCAATAATATGTACCAAAAATCTTGAACTTCATGAGGTAATGAACTCAGACTACAACTTCAATAAGCTGCGGTCACTCGTAATCTTCAATTATCTTAGGCCTGAATTAAATTCGGCAATTGTGCGTTGGTTCGATCGGCTCCAGTATATCCGTGTGTTGTATTTGAGTTTTCATTATCCTATCGCAGAATTTCCCGAGAGTATTGGCAACTTAAAACATCTTCAGTTTCTCAAAATATCTGCTAAGGGTTTTAGTACATTACCGGAGTCATTTTGCCGCCTCTATAATCTAAAATTTTTGGATATGATATGGTGCGAAGTTAGGAATTTCCCCAGAGGGTTTGCCAACTTGATTAACTTAAGGAGAATTGATACTGGAAACTTGGATATTTCTAAAGTAACCAACATTGGGAAGCTTACTAATCTTCAATATTTGAAATATTTTGGTGTCCAAAAGGAGCACGGACATGGGATTGATGAACTAAAGAATTTGAAACAACTTCATGGGAGCTTGTGTATTGCGAATCTTGAGAACGTTGAGAGCAGAAAAGATTCCTGTCAAGCTAACCTAGGCAATAAAGAGTACATCGATGAATTGACTCTACAGTGGGCTCGTGATAGAAACACCTGCATAGCAGGATCCATCGGCTTTTCAGGAGACACAGAGGTGCTTGAAGGCCTCAAACCCCATAGGGATCTTAAAAAATTAGGCATCGAGTACTATAGAGGCGACAAACTTCCGAGTTGGCTGCAGACCCAAACTTTACCTTGCTTATACTCACTGCGTATTTTCTGTTGCCCCAATATTACGGATTTACCTTGCATTTCTCTTTTTCCCAAAGAATTGGAATATGTGAATTTAGGGCTGAAGTCGCTTCCCCTATTAGTGGGTGAAGGTTCAGTTGATCAAGGCATATATTCACGAGGCAGCAATAGTATACGAAGCTCGGCTCTCTCTGAGTTGTACTTACGGGGGTGTCAAAACTTGATGAGTCTTGAAGAGTGGTTGTTGCCAGAATGCCTACCGTCCATCAAAATCATACATGTTGAGGAGTGTAAAGAGCTCGTGTCCCTGCCGGTGGAAAGGTTCAAGAACTTCATCTCTCTTGAGGAATTATCTATTGTAGATTGCCCCAAGCTCACCAGTTCAAAGAAACTTGAGTTAAATCCCTCCATCAAAGTTATCGAGCTGATATCGTGTGGTGAGCTTGAACTATCAACAACGCCCAGCTGCCCACAGAACCTCACTTCTCTCATCAAATTGGAAATATCCCAATCCCTACACCTGAAGTGCCTTCCGGGGCGACTGCTGCATCACATGCCAGCGCTCAAGAATTTAACAATTATTTCTTGTCCCGAGCTCAGGTCAATTGGGGGATTAGATGCTCTCACATCTCTAGAATATTTAACTATTTTACGATGTCCAAAGCTTACAGATTTAGAATCATTGCCGTCTGAACGTGAAGTGCAAAGAAAAGATCCGTTCATTTCCAATTGGACCATCGACAAAACCGTCCTTCTTAAACAGTCCTTTGCACACATTCTACCATCTTTTCATCTAAATCTTTCAATACATCGTTCGGAGGAATCTGTGTGGTTTGATGAGGGGGATGACCAAGAGTGGCTGCAAATCCTCACATCACTTAGAAACCTTACAATTAATGGTTGTCGCAATCTTCGATCACTGCCGACATGGTTACAGAGGCTAACATCCCTCCAATATTTAAGTGTACATAATTGTCCTGCGATCGAGTCATTACCGGAGAATGGCTTGCCAACATCCCTCCAATATCTAAGTATATATAATTGTCCTGCGATCGAAGCATTACCGGAGAATTGCTTGCCGACCTCCCTGACAAAAATAAATTTTAGCAACGTACATCCAATGTTAAGAAAGCAGCTAGAAGAGAAGCGCGGAGCATTGCTGAAACATGTAGTTTCCTTGAAGCGCAAACTTTCACTTAGGTAATTACTCCTTCGCTTCCTGCTTTATCGTTTCAACTCAAGTCAAATTCTTTTTTTCTTTAATTTATTCCTTCTTTTTTTTTTCCTTTCAAGGTGAGGAAATAAAGTGGTCGGCTCCGCAGATGTGCAGAAGGGCCTACAGGCGGTTAGCTTTTAAAGTGCTAATCTCCTATGTTTTCTCTATCTTTAAATTCCAAACATCTGTATGTACTTTTATTATGATGTTTATTTAGAAGGAAATTTAGTTCTCTTGGACGATTTTAGCTTTCATAAATGTATCTTACGTTAATATATATTTCTGGGCGCTTTCTCTGATAAGAAAAAAAAAAAAAAAAGGGAAAAGAGAAATGGTGCATTAATTTGTTTAGCTTGGCAATTGTCCATGGATATGCTGCCGCTTTTCTCATTTTACTGATCCTGTATTAGCTTGGCAATTGTCCATGGATATGCTGCCGCTTTTCTCATTTTACTGATCCTGTATTACCGCATTTGATTTATACTGTAATATAATATCAAATTACATTGGATATAAAATTATTATATTTGGTTCATATTATAAAATTCAGTAATCCTGATAATAATATATAGTCTATTTTAAAATTATCGTTATAGTCAAATTTAATATTATTTTTTATTAAATTATAATTTTAATATAATTTGTAATTGAATTTAGAATTTAAAATTTAAATATAAATTTAAAATTTGGAATATTAAATTTAAAATCTAAATAAAAATATAAAATTTAATATTTTAATTTAAAATTTTAAATAAAAATTTAAAATATAAGTATAAATATAAATTTTAAAATTTTAAATCTAAATTAAAATTTTAAATTTGAAATTTGAAATTTAAATTTTAAATTTTAATCTGATTAGAATTAATATTTAAATATGTTGGAGAAAAATTAATTTAAATTTAAATATTAATTAGAGTTAGATTTCTAATTATACTAAAATTGGGTATGTTACTGTGGATACATTATATCAGCATCATAAAGATAGAAGAGTATGGCTAAAGCCAATGTGAACCATACTTGAGAAAGCCATTTTGATTGCATGCACCTTGTGCACGGTGCATGTGAGAGAGAAAATAGATTTTTTTTTTATTTTATAGAAAACAAAAAAAGTTCAGATTAAAATTACTCTATTATAAAAAAAAAAAAAGAGTCAGGTGCAATTCTTCGTATATTAAAAATTGATTTGATACTTATATTGCGGAATTCCAACAACTGGTACCGGAGAAAATACAGGATCAACAGTTGTTAGTATTGGAGCAAGTTGCAGATTTTCAATATCTAATATCTGAACGAATACTATATTTTCAACACTACATATAGCATTTTTCTTTCCAAATAGGCCTTAAGTTATAATGCTAACACATCTAGGAAAATTTATCTGCCCAATTCATACCTACCACACTATTTTCTCATATTTTTCTCATTATTTTTAGTTTTTTATATCTTGAAATACGAGTAAGATACCATTGAGCTCTAGCCAAAATAGCTAAAAACTTTGGAGGATATTTTGAGAATTTGGAATAATTATGTACCAAGATATATATTACAGCACTAAATAAAGGGCAATACTAATCATACATTTCATCCATCTAATGGATGGGATGATTTTATGGATCACTTGAAGTGCCCAATCTTTTCTATATAAAATTATTTTTTAAATATTATTATTTTAACACAAAAATTTTTATATTTATTTGGATTTGATTCTTTTGTAAGTCCTATAGCATGGATTGATTTAATTTAAGACAAATATACATATACTATACCTGTCCTAAAGAAAACTTTTTTTCGTTATATTATATCTCAATATGTTTTTCGTCCCCGTAAAAAAAAAAAAAAAATCTACAAACTATTGTCATATATATATATATATATATATATATATATATATATATATATATATATATATATATATATATATATATATATATATATAGAAAAAAAGTCACAAATAATTTACCAATTTTAAAAAATGAAGAATTTTTCGTATTCATATAAAATATTAATTTACTAATTTCGAACTTTCTGAAATATATTTTGTGCTCAATTATAAAAAACTATTTTTATAAACACTCTAAATAATTTTAATATTTTGAAATAAGCAGCGATTGATCATATTTGAAAAGTGTGCTTTTTGTATTTCTGACCGACACGACATAATTTAAACTTAATTATAAAAACAAATTTTTTTTAAACCCTGTTCTTAGTATTATAATATTTCTTTTGTTAGTCAGTTTATAACAAAAAAATTCAAAAACTTTTGTTTTTCTCGGTGTTTGGATAATTGGACACCACTTCAAGCAATTAATTAATTGGATTATTATATGATTACAATTATTAATTGGGTTTTTTAGATTATTATAATCGGCAAAGTGAAGCTGGGTATTTGCCTTATATGCTCTTATGTCCATGATTTAATCCTGTAAAATTTGTTCAATTCCTTTTAAGATTGTATTTGGCTCGTATATAAATTAAAATTATTTATTTTAAAAGTAAATATAAATTTAAGAATAAATTGTTACGCCCCGAATTTTAAAAATTCAGTCTAATTTTTTTTTTTTTTTTTTTTTTTTTTTTTTTTTTTTTGAATAAATCAGAGTTTGCAAATTGGGCGTAACAGACGCCACACATATAGGAAATCCACTATCCCAATGGACAGAGTCTCTCCTATACATGCAAGGCTAGGCGAATACAATAATCATCAATCAGAGAGCAATAAATATCTCAACTAACAATAACTAATCAACATGAATAATTCAAGATAAATCATGCTAATATCAATCTGAATATCCAAACAAAATAGAAGCTGAAAACTATCAAATGGAAGTCAGCTACAATCATCGAGGATCTCAATCATCAATATCTATCATCAGGGGGACAACTCTATCGTGACGGCCTCACGCGATCGTCCCGACATCCCTCCACCCGACGGACCTGAAAGTGGTCACCCAGGGGGTGTGAGATACAACGACAGTGTATCCCAGTGGGCACGACGAGCCGAGAAATAGCTAATCGTACCTACTGGGTACTAAAATCTGCGGATAGTAATAATCGATGGGTAAAGCTGAAATAACAGATAATGTCTACTGATAATCAATAATCCAAAGATAAAACCGAATAGGCAGATAATCAAGCATAAGGAAACTGCAGGTAATAAATGCTGAAAATCAGGGTATAACTATAATAATCAAGCATAAAAGAACTGCAGATAAATGATGCTGGAAATCATGATATACTGAAATAATCAAGCATAAGAATGATGCGTCAAAAATAGAAACCCAAGTACCCAATCATGTGCCACTATTGGTCTCACAGAACCTCAGGCAAAAACCACTGATCCGCACCCCATCCGCTGACAATAACCCGGCACTCACAGATGCAATCGGGGCTCACGGGTCCTATCTCCAGACCACTTTACCGGTAAAGAACACAACGACGGTGGCCAAACCGTCAGTGTACGTGAAGTACAGCAGTGCGTGGTAGTCATCATGCTATGCTCAAGCTCACGGTCTAGTGACCGGGTAGTCGGCAACAAGCCGAGATCCCAACAGGGAATCAATCATCTGTATATATCGATCAGGATCTATCATGCATATCTGAATATAAGGGCAAATATCTCTGGGTATAAATGCAGAATATAACCAATGGCAGGAATCCACAAACATGATCAGACCATGAAAATCTACTGTACTTCGATATGAAACTGACAAGCATGTATACAGGATATGTCCAAGGAGATCAATGTCAATCATGTGGAGTGTAAGGCATATAGGCAAAATCATCAGGACTAAATCAAGAACAGGCAAAATCATCAGGACTAAATCAAGAATAGGCAAAATCATCAAGACTAAATCAAGAGCAGGCAAAATCATCATAGGTGACAGGAAATATCAGGCATAATCAGAATCATGACATCTATGTACTAAGATGTAAAAGCTGACAAACAGGTGTACATGATATGTCTAAAGAGATCAACGTCTGTCAAGATAGGTCATATGACATATAGATAAAATCAGCAGGGCTAATCAAGAACAGGTGTCCGACTGGACTAAAGCAACCAGAGGGCCGAAAAGATAAAGCCCGGACCGAAGATAACCCACCTGAGTGTAGGCAGATCCTCGAACTCCCGCTCAGCTACTGGGAGGCTGGTGCTGAACAACTGGGCCCTGAACAGAAACTGTAGTCAATAGCAGACTCACACAAACCCATCCCGACAACACTACAATAACGCAATGCTACCACGGGACAATAACGTCGAATTACGGACAAGATCCGTTTCCCGCACAACAGGAATCCACGGAACCCTAACAAAAAGCCTAGTAGGTATGAAAGCACTGTCTAAAGACAGCCAGCGTGTCCCGACTACATCTAGGTCCATAGAACAACTTAAATTCGCATAATAACACTATAATATTGCTTGTTTCGACTCGTTCTTGCAATCCGGGAATCCAAAAGCAGTTCTGTAAATTCTGTCGCGTCCGTTTCGACGAGATGAAGCTCGTGCTCACAAGCTTGGGCTGGCACGGAGCCCGAATACAAAGTTGGCCCATAGACATTTAGGGTTCAAATTGCAACTATGTTTAAACTTTACTTATACTTGATCAATAAGCAAGCTAACTAGAGCATGGTATTAAGAAAGGACTAAGAACAGTGGGGCTCACCTGAAGGGCGCCGGAGAGTGGCCGGAGAGATCGCCGGAGCAACACCACCAAAATGCCCAAGCTCGGTTTTGGCCAAGTTCAGATCCACTCCTAGTCAAATTGCAAACAGGGGTGAGCACTGGTTAGAGGCATGCCCCAGAGACATGATGGTCCATGCTGGGTCGAGCTTCGGCGGCCGGAGGCGGCGGCGACCGGAGACAAACCCGAAATGGGTAATTCGGGTGCAACCTTGGGAACTTAGTTACAAAGGGTTCCTGGCCCAAACTAAAATGATGGGGATCAAGGATAGGATGTCTAGGTCTTACCTGGGTGGATGGCCGGAGCCCGAGTCGCCGGAGATGGCCGGAGATCGAAGCTGGGTGCAACTCGGGTGCAGCTGCGGAGATCAAGAACCCGTCGTTAAAAACCCCATGCAACACCACGAGGTATCTTAAAAAGGGTTACGGAGCCTACCTGCACCGTTGGCCGACGTCTGAAGGCGACGGCGACGCACGGCGGCGGAGCTCGGTCGAGCTTGATGGTTGCTAATGGCGGATTCCGGCCGAGTGCCTCTGGGCCGGCGCAACTTGGACCAGGAGCTTCCTCCCAACCCCACGAAGCTTGCTGCGGTGGTGGCCGGCGACGGGGGTGAGCGGCGGCGCCGGGCGGCCAAGATCGGCCAACGGGAAGAAAATTTCGTTTCTAGGGCAAACCCGTACAGCGCGGATCCTCGCCCGATGACGTCCGGACTTGCTGGGCTTCTTGCAGTCGCCGAGAGGACGAGATCTACCGATTCTTATCTTGAGCTCAACGGCCGGATGACGGCGGCGCCCACGATCGGCCAAAAAGAATAATTCTGGCGACTAGGTTGTCCCGGCCGGTTAACCGGAGCACCGCTGGCCTCGGGGCTTCACGAGGATGATCCTCTGGATGTCAGTAGGCGACTGCAAAGGTTCATGGGAGAGTTTAAAGCAAATATTCCCAAGAACTGACCTCGTCGGAAAGTTGAAGAAAAGAGGTGTCTCCCGCGGCGGCGCACGGCGGCGATTGACGTCGGGTTCAGTTCAGCTCGGCGTCAACCATGCAGAGGCTCTCCCAGATGCTATTTGGAACATCCCAGGGCCTCGGGGAGAACTTCCTCTCCTTCAAACCCGAGATGAAGGGGATTGTTGCCTCCTCCTCCTTCTCCGGCGATGAGGCGACGGCGGCCGGTGCGTGACCTCCGGGGAGTGCGGCAGAGGGAGGGGAGGTAGTTGGAGCTGGCGGCTGGGGCAAGGAGCTTCGGGGTTTAGGGTTTCAAAAGAAAACCCTAGCCGAATGTGTATATAAGTAGTGTAAGTTGCCAAAATGCACTTTAGCCCCTCATCTCTTAACATTTAGAGTCCAGTCCAACACAGCACACTTATCTCACACTTAGGTCCCTCACACAGGAGCAGCACGCAAAACGGAGCACAAAATAAGGGTGTCTTGTGCAAAATACCGCATTTTTCACTATATTTCATGCTTTTCGAAGCGTTCTGGTAATCGAATCGCGAAACGGATTTCGCCATGACGTCCGGCTCGACGAAACCTATCAGGTAGCAATTTTTGTTTTTGAGAAAACGCCCTGATAAATTCTCGATCCATAAAATACTGTACAGAAATACAGTTATCGCGCTTTTCGAGACTCTAGGGTTGTCAAACAGAAATTTCGTCAGTGCCATTGCGTTCAGAACGATGAAGCCGTTCAAATCGACTACCTGGATCGTTATGATCGGAGTCCGGACAGCAAATTGGCTAACGTTGGCACTTAGGGGAATTCGAAATAGGGTTTACTGTTCACGGTACTATTCACTTAAGTCGCGGGTCCCACCCGCTTCTTCGCTGATTTCTGGAAGATCCGACCGTTGGATCTGGACTTGCTTAATATCATTTTCGATCGGTTCGACGAGACGGTCGCCCTGGTGATCTCGGATTTTCGAGATTAGGCTCGGATTGAAAAGTGATATTTTATCCTCGTAAACTGTGCAATTACACAGTGGAAAAAGGTCAATAGTGCTATTAGTGGCCTTCACATTTCAAAATCAACTCAACCATCATTCTTTTTCCTTTTTATTTATTTACAATAAAATTCAAATTATTACATAAATAGAAACAAAATTAATTTTACGTTTAAATAAAAATTAGATTGTTTCCCTCTAAAAATAATAGCATTTGAATAGTTAGATTGGAATAATTACACGATGAATTCAGACTTGAAAGCACTCAATTTGAAAAAAAATTAGTAGAGAGATGTTAAGATATGATAACGTGTTTCATCAAGAATGGTCTATGAATTTTGATAAGTGTTAATAATATTTTTAAATGGATTAAAGATTATCTAACAATTTAATTATATATGTATCTTGAATTATTTTGTATTAATTTGCATAAAAATCTAAGGTATCAGAGCCACACGTGTTTAAATCGTTAGGCATCATTTTTTATTTTGAATTAAATTTTCTGATATAAAAATTATCTAGGGTAGAAATTTATTTCTTTAAAAAAAAATTAGTCAAGAATCCTTGTTATTTTTTTTTTCATATTTTGTTTGATTTGTGATATTTTTTTTTCGCATTGTTGTTTTTTTCGCATAATTGATGAACGTATAATTTTCGTATAAATTACCTATCCAAATAATTAGCAAATTCATTTTTTAAATCATATTTTTCAACCAATTTAAAAATTAAAATACAAATTTTATTTGTATTATATTCATATCAAATTTTTGCCGGATCTTCAGATAATTGAAACTTTGATTGCCACCCACATTCGCCCAATAATTGAAGCCTTGTTCGTCACCTTAGGGACGTGGGAATGCGCAATAATTATTTCTTCTTGATAGGCTCTCTAGTTAGAGAGCAACAATGTCACGCCCGGTGGGATTCAAACGCGCGGAAGAAGAGCCACCAATGCTCCCAGATCAGCGTATATATATTTTTTTTTGAAAACAAATCCACCCCAGTGCGTGCACAGACCCGCCGCATATACAAATTCACTCTGCAAACGGGCAGAGTCTCCTTTATATATGCACGGCGTCCTGACTACATAATACATCTCATACAAGCTTTAACCACACTAGATCAAGGCATAGATACATTCAACATGCAACCCATACATCCTACCTACTCTCATACTTTAGAAGAGGGCCGATTGTTTGTAAAAGGATAAATAATCACAGAGTTTGAAAGTGGCGCCTACCCGACGCCGATGTTTTAAAATCCGTTTCAAAGCCACATAAATCCACAGAGTTTTAAAACGGCACCCACCCGATGCCTGATTTTGTAAGACCAATTTCGAAATCACATAAATCCCATAAGGTTTTAAAAAACGGTGCCCACACGACACCCACGTTTTAAAATCGATTTTCGCAAACGGTTTTCCTCGGTTTTGTTGTTCGTAGTTCAAAACGGCCAAATAAAGAAAAGAAAGACATTCAGTCAATAATTATAAAAGAAACGGGCAACATCCACGTCGAACCCACGGGGGTATCGCAATCCACATCTAACTATCATGAATAATAAATGAACAAAGAAAGGAAAGTCAACTGTATCTGTAGTCGCTAAGGAACAGTACAACTTTCCCGCGTCCTCACCGGCGCCCTAGCACTCGCCCCTGGACGAACCTGTCACAAGGTGGGAAGTCAGTGACCATAAAGTAAAGTAAGAGCAAAAAGGGCAGTAAAACAGCAAACCACTAAAACTGGAGCAACCCCCCGCCGCGAAGTGTAATCCACTGTAGGTAACCCTGTGTAAAACAACCCGGGCACCTCCCCCGGGAACCCCTCCGAGCACCCATCCCGGACCCCTGCCGAGCACCTGCTTCGGCCGCCGAGCACCGACCTCGGCACCACCGCTCACACCCTCCACCCACGAGGGCCCCCATTACGTCACCGTCACGTGGGGTACACGGGTCAAAGTACCACTTTTCCGGAAAAGCACACCATTGCGGAGGCCAAGCCGCCGGTGTGCGTGCAGTAACACGAGCCTCATAGTCAAGTATTTAGATAAATGATTAAATAAATAGTGTAAACGGGTTAGAAATGTCAACAGTAAATATTTTAGAAAACCACCTTTGCCCGAACATGCATCTTACAACTAACACCTTTTTCCAACTGACCCTGAAGAAAGTACCCACCTTGAAAGGAGATCGTCGGTTGGTTCGTCTGCGCTTGCACGTCTGCCGAGCTTACGGCGTCCCGCGCCCCTGAAGAGGCAAAAGAATGCTAAGACTAGGTGACTAACGCCGAACGTCGACTAAACATCGAAAACGGGAGACCCGACGCGATCCCCGGACTCCGCGCGGTGAAGTTCCCCGCACGGCACCGACCCGTGCGGTGCGCTCACGGCCTACGGACAGCCCCGCGCGGCCCCGACCCGTCGCGGCGGCCCCGCACGGCGCGCCTGCCGCGCGGCGTGCGGCCTGCAGGCGGCCCGCGCGGCACCAGCCCGCGCGGCGCGCGGCCTGCAGGCGGCCCGCGCGGCACATGCCCGCGCGGCGCCCGCCGGCGGGCAGCGCCCGCGCGGCGCACCGCCCGCGGGCGGCCCGCGCGGCACATACCCGCGCTGTGCCCGCCCGCGGGCAGCGCCCGCGCGGTGCGCCTGCCGCGCGGCGCACCACCCGCGGGCGGCCCGCGCGGCACAACCCCGCGCGGTGCCCGCCTGCGGGCAGCGCCCGCGCGGCGCCCGCCCGCGCGGTGCCCCCCTGCGGCTATCCCGCGCAGCGCAACTCACCTTCGATCCGCCGAGGGAGAAGAAGAAGAAGAGGATCGTCCTACCGTTGCCCGATTGATCCCGCGAGCAAGAAAGCCTCCGTCCCTCTCCCGATCTCCAACGTCCGGATCGCCCCGCCGTCGACTCGAAACGAGAGCGGAAAATGGTTGGGTTCCGGTTTCCCCTTGTTCTCTCTCAAGTTGCGCCCCTCAAAAATCCTAGCCGCCCAAAAGAAAAACCAAGGAGGAGAAAAACCTTAAAAGAAATCTAAAATAAACGGAACAAAACCGGTGGCTAAAGTTACATCGAAAAACGTGCCGATCGCTCGCACGGATCCCGGAGCGCCTAAAAGGGGTCCAAACTTCAAAATTAAGTTCTGGGAGATCCCGGGGTCGGAATTCGAATCCGATCGCACCACCGTTCCCCGTTTCGCGAGCTCTATCACCTAAAAATACCCGCAAGCCCCGATGGACTGTCTAGAAATATTCAAAAAACCGCACCTGCCGAATCACTACACGAAGGAAACGAGAGAGAAAAACAGAAAAAAAACAGCGGGTCTTACAAACAACAAAAAAAAAATTGAGTAAAAGAGTACCATGTTGAGACTGCGTTTGCTGTGGTGTGTGAGCTACGTATTCTGAGAAATTTACATAATATTAAATGAAATCAGTATTAATTCAAATCAGTATTAAATGAAATCAGTATTAGTTCAAATCAGTATTAAATAAAATGATAGCAAATTATTTTTTTAAAAAAATAAAAAATTAAAGCCTTGATTATGAGTTATGACCCATTCTCACTCAATAACCGGAGTCCTATTCATATTATGAAAAAATTATCAGTTACAACAAATCATATGTGAACAGGTTATTCAATTAAATTTAAAATTATGTATTAAAATTTTACTTTAAATTATCAGTTATTAATTTAGATATTTTATTATTAAAAAAAATACGAAAATAAAAGAGATCGTTTTATTTTATTTGTAACAATATTTTACCTCAACTTTTGAAATAATTAGATTATTAATAAGATTAGCTTTTAGCTTGTTAAAATCCAAACGGGTACATATATAATTTAACTTCCTTTATTAATTTTTCCTCGCAGCAGCCCAGCCCACACCAACCTTCTTCTTCTTTCATTATCCCTGGCCCATCCCTGTTCTCTTCTTTATTATTTTTTGTTTTTTTCTCTTTGTTTGCTTCTTCTTTTTATTCATATTGTTGAGAAATTATTAGTTACAATAAATTATATATCAACAAAATTTTAAATTAAATTTTAAATTATATGTTTTAATTTTATTTAAAATTATCAGTTATTGATTTGGATGCTTTATTATTATAAAAAAAACAAAAATAAAAAAGAAAAATTATCAGTTACAATAAATTATATATCAACAAAATTTTAAATTAAATTCAAAATTATATATTTTAATTTTATTTAAAATTATCAGTTATTGATTTGGATGCTTTATTATTATAAAAAAAAAATGAAAATAAAAAAGAACGTTTTATTTGTAATAATATTTTAGCTAAACTTTCGAAATAATTATTAGATTATTAATAAGGTTGGTTTTTAGCTTGTTAAAATTCAAACTTCCTCTAGTCATTTTTTCACGCAACCGACACCTCTCTTATTTCCCCTGTTCTTGAGCGAGAAAAGAAAGGAGCTCTCTCCACCACCACCACCACCACCACCACCACCACCATGTTGTCGATAGCCCTCAACCTCGGCGGCTGGGTCGGGTCGGCCTTCCTGAACACCTTGGCCGAGAAGGCCACCTCGCACACCCTTCAGAAGCTCGGCAAGCGGTCCGACCTTTCCAACGAGGTCCGCCAGCTCGGCCGCTCCCTTCTCAGGGCGAGGGCCGTCCTCCGCATAGCCGAACGCAAGCAGCAGCGCAACAAAGACGACGAGGAGCCGCTGCGGGAACTCTTGCTGCAGCTCAAGGACGCCGCCTACGACGTCCAGGACTTCTTCGGCGACCTCGATTACGAAGACCTGTGCCAAAAGGTCGCCGAGATGCAAAACGAGGCAAGTCACAACATCCCCTCTTCCTCTATTTCTTTTGCAGCCAACTCGTCCAATTCTGGCGACGATGATTTCGCGGCCAAAGCACGTGGAGTCCGAGAGAGGCTGGACGCCGTCTTGAACGACATGCGGGATATCATCGACTTCCTGAATTGGGAAGAGAGCGGAAGGCAGCACGAGATGCCTGCTCGGAAGCGCGAGTCGAGCTCGCTGCCCACTGAGCCTCGGATGATCGGCCGAGACAAGGAGAAGGAGCACCTGATACGGCTGCTGCTGAGTACTGCCGACGTGTCCGGATCCAGCAATGCTGATCGTAATGTCTCCGTTCTGCCTGTCGTCGGCATGGGAGGCGTGGGGAAGACTACTCTCGCTCAGTTTATGTACCAGGACCCGCGAGTGCAGAACTACTTCCAGCTGAAAAGGTGGGTCTGTGTCTCTAACGAGCCTTTTGATGTGAAACGGCTGACCAGAATGATTTTAGAGTGTGCCGCCGAGAAAGAACTATCAAACTTGAGCTCTCTTCAAGAGCACCTGAAGGAGAAGGTGACGCTAAAGAGGTATCTTCTCGTCCTTGACGATGTGTGGAATGGGGATCGCATGGACTGGGAGAGTCTCTTCGCACCGCTACAGTATGGGCTTCAAGGAAGCATGATCATGGTGACCACTCGGTCTGAAACGGTTGTTCGAGCGATGACGGGCACATTGGACCCCATCCTTTTGAAAGGTTTGCCAGAAGATGATTACATGGAATTCTTCAAAACTTGTGCATTTGGTTCGGAAAACCCAAAAGACCGTCCTCAAATGGAGGAAATTGCCGAGCTGATTGCTGCCAAGTTAAAGGGGTCTCCTCTGGCAGCTAAAACATTAGGAGGCTCGTTGAACTCGAACATGGATGTGAGACACTGGAGAAATATTATGAACAGTGAGATATGGCAACTACAGCAATATGAGAATGACATCATGCCGGTCCTTCGATTTAGCTATCAACATCTGCCATTACATTTGAAGCCATGTTTCTCAATTTGTTCTATCTATCCCCAAGATTATTATTTTAAAGCAAGAGAACTGGTATATTTGTGGATGGCGCAAGGCTTCCTTGTCGCACCTCAAGCAAACATGCGATTGGAAGATGTGGGGAATGGATACTTGCTTGATTTGACGAGCAGGTCCTTCTTTCAGAAAGGTCGCCAGGAGGGTGAGTTCCAGATCCACGATTTGATGCATGATCTGGCAAAATATGTTTCAAATGATGAATGTTTCAGCATACAAAATGATCGCCAAAAAATCCCTTCTTCTATTCGCCATTTGTCAATAAAATGTACCAAAAATCTTGAACTTCTTGATGAGGTAATGGACTCAGACTACAACTTCAATAAGCTGCGGTCGCTCGTAATCTTCAATTATCTTAAGCCTGAATTTAATTCAGTGATTGTGAGTTGGTTCGATCGGCTCCGGTATATCCGTGTGTTGTATTTGAGTTATTATTATCCCATCTTAGAATTGCCCGAGAGTATTTGCAACTTAAAACATCTTCAGTTTCTCAAAATATCTGCTCAGGGTTTGAGTACATTACCGGAGTCATTTTGTCGCCTCTACAATCTAAAATTTTTGGAAATGGTAGGGTGTAGAGTTACGAATTTCCCCAGAGGGTTTGCCAACTTGATTAACTTAAGGAGAATTGATACTGGAAACTTGGATATTTCTGAAGTAACCGACATTGGGAAGCTTACTAATCTTCAATATTTGAAATATTTTGGTGTCCAAAAGGAGCACGGACATGGGATTGATGAACTAAAGAATTTGAAACAACTTCATGGGAGCTTGTGTATTGCGAATCTTGAGAATGTTGAGAGCAGAGAAGATGCCTGTCAAGCTAACCTAGGCAATAAAGAGTACATTGATGAATTGAGTCTAGAGTGGGCTCGTGATAGAGACACCAGCATAGCAGGATCCATCGACTTTTCAGGAGACACAGAGGTGCTTGAAGGCCTCAAACCCCATAGGGATCTTAAAAAATTAAAAATCCGGTGCTATGGAGGTGACAAACCTCCGAGTTGGCTGCAGACCCAAACTTTACCTTTCTTATACTCACTGAGTTTTGAATGTTGCCCCAATATTACGGATTTAGGGCTGAACTCTCTTCCCCTATTAGGGGGCGAAGGTTCAGTTGATCAAGGCATACATGCACGAGGCAGCAATAGTATACGAAGCTCAGCTCTCTCTGAGTTGAACTTACACAGGTGTCCGAACTTGACGAGTATTGAAGAGTGGTTGTTGCCAGAATGCCTACCGTCCATCAAAATCATACGTATTGTGGATTGTAAAGAGCTCGTGTGCCTGCCGGTGGAAAGGTTCAAGAACTTTATCTCTCTTGAGGAGTTATATATTGAAGATTGCCCCAAGCTCACCGGTTCAAAGAAACTTGAGTTAAATCCCTCCATCAAATTTCTCAGGCTGAAATCATGTGGTGAGCTCGAGCTATCACTGCCCAGCTGCCCACAGAACCTCACTTCTCTCATCACATTGGAAATATCCCATTCCCCACACCTCAAGTGCCTTCCGGGGCAACTGCTGCAACACATGCCGGCGCTCAAGAATTTAACAATTATTTCTTGTCCCGAGCTCAGGTCAATTGGGGGATTAGATGCTCTCACATCTCTTGAATATTTAATTATTTTAGAATGTCCAAAGCTTACAGATTTAGAATCATTGCCGTCTGAACGTGAAGTGCAAAGAAAAGATCAGTTCATTTCCACTTGGACTATCGACAAAACCGTCCTTCTTAAACAGTCCTTTGCACAAATTTTACCGACTTTTCATCTAAATCTTTCAATACATCATTCTGAGGAATCTGTGTGGTTTGATGAGGGGGATGACCAAGAGTGGCTGCAAATCCTCACATCACTTAGAAGCCTTACAATGTTTGATTGTCGCAATCTTCGATCACTGCCGACATGGTTACACAGGCTAACATCCCTCCAATATTTACATATAAATGATTGTCCTGCGATCGAATCATTACCGGAGAATGGCTTGCCGACCTCCCTGACAAAAATAAGTTTTACCTGGATACATCCAATGTTAAGAAAGCAGCTAGAAGAGAAGCACGGAGCATTGCTGGACCCCCGTTCACTTAGGTAATTACTCCTTCGCTCCCTGCTTTATCATTTCAACTTAAGCCAAATTCTTTTTTTTATTATTTTTTATTTATTCCTTTTTTATTTCCTTTCAAGACGAGAAAATCAAATGGTGGGCCGGATCTGTTTAATTATGAACAAAGATGCGTAGAGGGGCTACAGGGCGGTAGCTTTTCAAGTACTAATCTTGTATGTTTCTTCTCTATCTTTAAATTCCAAACATCTCTATGTACTTCTATTATGATGTTTATTATTTACAAGGGAATTAAGTTCTGTTTGACGATTTTACTTCTCATAAATCTATGGTTAATAGAGCAATACTCTACTGCTTATTTTTATAAATAATAAAAAAAAGTTAAATAAAAATATAATTTTATATATTAACATGCTAATAGGTTCAAAGGTAATTACATGAAGAGAATATTTTTATAATTAAACATCACAAAATTTTAAAAAATATTTAATTAAGATATCTTTCATAAATTTAGCCATTAATTTTGTGACGCCCCACTTCCCAGGGGGTCACCCATCCTAGAACTACTCTAGCTCTAGCACGCTTAACTCTCATGTTCCTCTTGGATCTTGCTACCATCCAAAATGCTATAGCCGGGTTAGAGATTTTAGTCCTATTATATCATTTATATAGAGGACTAATCCAAATTCCGGGGGTGTTACATTTTTACCAGATGGGTATAGATCACTGGCTGAGTTACCAGATGAGTAGATACCACTGGCAGAGTTACCAGATGGGTATAGATCACTGGCTGAGTTACCAGATGAGTAGATACCACTGGCAGAGTTACCAGATGGGTATAGATCACTGGCTGAGTTACCAGATGAGTAGATACCACTGGCAGAGTTACCAGATGGGTATAGATCACTGGCTGAGTTACCAGATGAGTAGATACCACTGGCAGAGTTACCAGATGGGTATAGATCACTGGCTGAGTTACCAGATGAGTAGATACCACTGGCAGAGTTACCATATGGGTATAGATCACTGGCTGAGTTACCAGATGAGTAGATACCACTGGCAGAGTTACCAGATGGGTATAGATCACTGGCTGAGTTACCAGATGAGTAGATACCACTGGCAGAGTTACCAGATGGGTATAAATCACTGGCTGAGTTACCAGAGGAGTAGTTACCACTGGCAGAGTCACCAGATGGGTATTAATCACTGGCTGAGTTACCAGATAGGTAAGTATCACTGGCCGAGTTACCAGAGAGATAGTTATGCCCTGGCCGAGTCACCAGGTGGTTACTAGAGGGGATTGAGGTGGCCTTCTAGAGTCTTGTAGAGTTCTAGCAGTCCCAGCGTGGGGGCGGAAACTATGGGCGCTTAAGCCTACAGCCCGTTCTTGTTTGATAAGGGCTGTAGGAGGCGCAGACGTTCGTAGTTTCCAAGCCTCCCGTGAGAGAGACTGAGAACTTACTTCCAGCATTGCATTGAGACATGTAGCGATAGATTCATTTCCAGTTATCTATCTATCTATCTATCTATCTATCTATCTATCTGTGTTTTTGTCTCCAGCAGACTGAGTGGGTGTACCGTGGGTTTTAGCCTTGGTGCCCACTGAGATCTGGCTGTTGCAGTAGATCTCACACCCGCTGTGATGACAGGTGTTCCTGAGGCGACCGTTCCAGATTTGGCTCATTCGGAGCTTTCTGACCGAGGTATGTGCGTGGCTGGCTAGCTCCTACCCGAGTCGGTGGTGACGGTGTAGTGTCTCTTGTACTTTTTAGTTTCCACTTTTGTACTTATGTTGTGGGTGCTGGTGGACTGGTGTACTTGGACTTTTCACCGTTTGGTGTTTCAGCTTCCTTTCCGCTCTGATACTTGTTAGCTATAGATCTCTTTTGCAGGTTAGACGCTTCGTCTGTACGGCAGTTTCCGTACAGACGGCGGATCTGTTGGCGAGCCCGGGTCGCAGGTTCGACCCCGGGGCGTGACAGATTAGGTGGTATCAGAGCCTAGGAATATAGGTCGTTGGGGACTTAGAGACCCTAGGCTTTTGGTGGGACAGTGGGAATACTGTCGTGAGAGACGTGACCTTAGCGAGAGTCTTGTCTGAGGGTGTACCTCCCCCAGAGGATTGGGGTGAGTGACCTCCCATATTTTTTCTCTAAAGGTGATTGTGTTGGCTGCAGACAACATAATGCTTTAGAAAGGTTAACATGTTTAGACTTTCGTTTGTTGGGTCGAGTGAGTCTTGGTCCTAATGTTTTCTGTTGCAGTGGTTTTTGGATGCTTCCGAGACGCCGTGCAGCGGCGAGGGCGTGTTTGACCTGGGATGAGGGGCTCGTATAGCGGAAAGCTAAATGGATAGAGCCGAGAGAGGCTTGAGAGATCCAGGCCCAAGCAGTCCTGGTATTTGAGGTGATACGGCGCCAGGAAGAGAGAGCATGGAGCGTATGATGCACATGCTTGGACCGAGAGCATCCCCCGGAGTATCGTCAGTAGTACCTCCGGCCGCGACTTTGTCGATTTCTGTTCCTGATCGCACCATTGATGGTGCGGAAGCAGCGAGAGGTTGCTGTTAGGTTGTGTACCGCACCCAGTTCCATCCCTTGTAGATTTCGGGACTGAGTTGGAGCCGTGAGAGGCCGAGAACTGGAACGCTGTTATGGAAGATTTGTGCAAGGATTTGTTCATCCAGGATAAGCATCAGGGCGCTTGGTTATGCACTTTTGCATTGGGACGCCGAGAGAGCTGGTGGCGTCGGTTTCGTCTTGTTGGACCATCGGGAGCGCAGTTGATGTTCCGGGGTGAGTTTCTGTGACGGTTGAGCGATGTACCCCTGGACGCCCTGGATGAGGCTTAGAGGTTGGTTATGTTCGGGTGGGAACTGCATTGAGATGCCTGCCTCTTCGTGCATTTTCGGCGAGCGCCGACCTTGGATGCAGTGAGTGTGCATGCTCGATGGATTGACCGAGGATCAGTGATCCCGTCCGAGGGAGACGGTGAGCGGGGGACCCGCTTCGGAGAGAGAGCTCCGGCATCGCCGATTTTGCGATAGTCGCGTGATTCGAGGTTGCCGTGATTCCACCCTCTGGATCAGGGGTCTCAGAGGAGACAGAGACCAGGAGGTTCTCGACAGTGCTCGCTTCAGCAGCAGTGACAGGATGTGAGTTTCCCTTCTGCATGGGCCGCTTTCATCGCCAGGGTTGTGGGTCGCGTCTCACCTGGTGTGGCCGTCGGGTTGGAGCTTGCTTAATGCCAACGCCGCTTGTGCGTTTCGGTAGAGCAGGGGTACCTTCGTGTGGGCCAGTGTCAGGACTGACGGTTGTGCACGTTTGGATCGGTTTTCAGATCACGTGAAGCACGTGGATGAGTGCTGCCTGTCCTGCCAGTGCAACTAGGACCTTGGATTGATCATCGTGATGTTAGTCCTACCTCTGTGTAGAGGTGTTGTTACGAGGTTGGATAGGAATCGGTCGTCCCAATTTATGCTATCTTGGATTGTCGAGAGAGAAGACATTGACCCTCCGTGGACCTGGTCAGGAGGAGTGTATTTTTATAGCATGCGATGAGTTATATGATGCCCTGGCTGAGTTACCAGGAGGTTACCTGCCCCTGGCTGAGTTACCAGGAGGTTACTTGCCCCTGGCCGAGTTACCAGGTGGTTGATGCCCCTGGCCGAGTTACCAGGTAGTTACTTGATTGGGACTGAGATCGAGTCAGTGATGGACGTGGTTTGGTAACCGCGCCAACTTCGACAGCACCTCGTGGAGTATCAACCGTGAGACAGAGAGAGCCGTGAGCGCAGCTGCGAGATTTGTCGGATCGAGAGGTCTCTGAGACCTAGTACCTCGTCGTGGGGATACGACAGTGAGGATCCAGGCGGTTGTTACACCGTGGTGATGTCACGTGGTGGGTACACAACCGTGTGAGTTCTTGTAAGGTTCGAACTTGATTAGTCTCACCTTGTGCTTGGGCAGATGCCTTCGAGTGATTGATATCTTTATGGAACCTTACAGCCGAGGGCTGTGCCTGGATACTGATCCGGAATCAGTAGGGCAGTTTGAGCGGTTTGCGTGGTCAAGTTGATTGACTAATGCCCTACTGATTTGAGAGCTGTGTTTTTCTTCCCTGTTCTGGACGGGTTGGTGGTGTTACCGTCGTGGGTTTTTGCTTACCCCCCGAAGCGACTTGGAGCTTGAGAGGCTCTTGAGGTTAGTGCTACAACTTCTAAGGAGGAAGAAGTTGGTTGCCAAGCTTTGAGAGTTGCACTTCGACATCGAGGATTTTGTGTTTGGGCCTTGTGATTTAGCCGCTTGAGTGACAGAGGACCCAACGAAGAGAAATACTGTTTGGGTTGGGCCTAGACCTATGTTAATGTCAGAGATCAGAAGCTCTTGGACTAAGCAAGGCCAGTGTAACTTGCGAGAGGCAAAGCTGAGGAGGATACCAGCTTTGATCCGGATATTGCCGTGGTAGAGAGGTCATGGAATTGTTCAGAACCCTCGAACCTAAAGTGCTTGGACACTCAGGAGGTCCGGTTGAGGTAACGCCGGTGTTAGATTTTGCAAGGGTGTATGATTGCTTTATCCCGGCGAGGACATTTTGTTCAGTATGCCCTGTTTAGGCGAGCTGTGTAACCCTGGGAATTGAGTGCCAGAATTGAGAGAAGGTTCTTGAGGTTGAAGTTTTTCCCCTGTCAAGGGAGGTGATCCATGTTTTGTGGAACTGGAGCTTTGGTGGCTATGAGGCATCTGAGGAGTTTTGCCTTAGGGAGGCTTGAACTTCGGTTTTTGAGGTCTCGAATCAAGGGAGACTACCAGCCTGAGAGTTATATATAGAAACGAGTTATGCGAGTTGTGGATCCTCGAGCTGTGATCAGGCTGGATGAGGCCTATTGGAACCCCGCAAGTTTTGTTTTGCTTTCCCTTCCTTGGTGTTGGACGAGGACTGCGTTATCCTCATCGACCGATGCGATTCTTGTTGGTGAAACCAAAGAATTTTGCAGTCGAATCATACCTTTGGGGAAGGTTCAGTGTTGTCAGCATGAGGAATGTGGGTGACCCCCTGGGAAGTGGGGTGTCACAGTTGGTATCAGAGCCATTCACCAGCCGGAAATGTGAGATGAGTCTCGGCTGAGCCAGGGTTATATAGCGGGTAGAGGGAGGCTCCCCGGCTAATGACCGTTGTGAGTGGAGTGCAGCTCCTCACAAGGTCGGCTAAGGCTAGCGAGACGAGTCTCACATCGCCTGGTGCTTGTGAGTGTGCTTGAGCCTGACGTGGACGTCAGGGCTTAAAGGGGGGAAGAATGTAACACCCCCGGAATTTGGATTAGTCCTCTATATAAATGATATAATAGGACTAAAATCTCTAACCCGGCTATAGCATTTTGGATGGTAGCAAGATCCAAGAGGAACATGAGAGTTAAGCGTGCTAGAGCTAGAGTAGTTCTAGGATGGGTGACCCCCTGGGAAGTGGGGCGTCACAAATTTGGCACTAATTTAAGAGATTTATTTTTTTAAAAAAAAGTTAAATTACAATTTATGCATTAGTTTTTTAAAAAAAAATTAGAATTAAAATTTAGACATTAATTTAAGGAGTTTAATTGAAAAAGTTTTAAAATTATAATTTACACATTAATTTAAAAAAAATTAGAATTATAATTTAGTCATTAATTTATATTAATATTTTAATACAATTTAAACTTAGGTTAATATTCAAATTCAACATATTTAATTTGTTTAAAGAATTTTACAATTTCTCTAATTTAGCTATTAATTTTACACTAATTTAAGCATTAATTTTAAAAAAATTTAAATTATAATTTAGGCATTGATTTAAAGAATTTTAGAATTAGAATTTTCACATTAATTTAAGAAGTTTTATTTAAAATAATTTTAAATTACAATTTAGACATTAATTTAAAGAGTTTTAGAATTATAATTTAAACATTAATTTAAGAAGTTTTAGAATTATAATTTAGTCATTAATTTATATTAATATTTTAAAATAAATTGAACATCGTTTAATATTCAAATTCAACAAATTTAATATATTTTAAAGAATTTTAGAATTCCTCTAATTTATATATTAATTTTGTATCACTATTTTAAAATATTTAAAAATAGATAAATATTTAAATTCAATATATAATGAAAGTTTTGATTTATATACTTTTCTCAAATTTAGATTTTAATTTTGCACTAATTTAGGTATTAATTTGAAAAGTTTTTGAAAAATTTAAAGAGGTTTTTAATTACAATTTAGGTTTTACTTTAAACAGTTTTAGAATTAGAATTTAGACATTAATTTATGGATTTTAATTTAAAATATTTTAGAATTACAATTTAGGTATTAATTTAAAGAGTTTTAGAATTACAATTTAAATATTAATTTAAAGAGTATTAGAATTATAATTTAGTCATTAATTTATATCAATATTTTTTTAAAAAAAATTAAACGCAGATTAATAATCAAATTCAATATATTTAATATGTATAAAGAATTTTATATTTTTTTAAATTTAGAAATTAATTTTGTATCACTATTCTAAAAATTTTAAAAGTTGATAAATATTTAAATTCAACATATAATAAAAGTTTTGATTATTAAAATTTATCTAAATTTTAATACTGTTTTCTAAAATTAAAATTATTTACAATATATGAACAATTAAACAAAGAGAATTAAAAAAGTTATCAAGACCATAACTAAATTAGAATATTTATAATTTATAATTTTTTAAAAAACAAATACTATTAATAAATTAAAAATTTTAAAATTTAATATTTACAAAATCAAAAATAGAGATAAAATTATTTAATTATCTCTAAATTAAAAGATCAAAATATTTTTTTTTGGATATCTGGTAACCGATACCTCTCTCAACTAAAGAGAGAGATAACTAAAAAAAAAAAAAAAAAAGAAGAGAGGAAAAAAGAAAAAAAGTATAGGACTATTGCTCTCGTTAATATATTTATCTGGCCTCTTTCTCGATAAGTAGTAAAAAAAAAAAAACAAAGAGAGGAAAATGGTGCTAGCAATATCCAATGAACTACGGCCACTGTTCTCTTTTATAGGTGTGAATCCATTAAAGAAATAAAAATAAAAAAAATAAAAGAAGGGAGGAATAACAATAAGAAAAATACTACATGTACACCCCAAAAGGAATGTACATCTCACACTCCCATCCATCTACGGTGGGGATATAGAGAGAGGGCACTTCAAATGATTGCTAAAATACACTACCATCTTTAGATAGATGGAGGTGTAAAATGTATACTCCTTTAAAGTGTACATGCAGTATTGCTCTAACAATAATAATAATAATAATAATAATAATAATAAATATATGTGAATTGTATGATATTTTGAGATAAAAAATAATACAGAAAAGAAAAAAGAAAATTCCAATAGGGGATGCTTGGCTTTCAGAAAAATATTTCAGAAAGTTTATTTGGTGCATTTAGTTTATAAAAAATATAATTTTTCTGATATGTTTTTTTAGATTTTACGAAAATTAGAGTAGTATTTTTGTTTTTCAAATTGTTTATCTAAAAAATAAAAAATAAAAAAACTGTGGAAAAAGATATTTCTATGAATTTTTTTTTTTAAAAAAAATAAGTTTAATTTTTTTCTTTTCCGCGCATCGGAGAATCTCTTCCTCTCCATACATTGAGCATGGTATTATTAATTTCCTCTTGCGCGTTGTCGTATTATAGTTGCTCAATTTGACAATAATTTTCCCTATTGTATATGTTCAATAACAACATTTGCTAATTAATTAATTAACATAAATCTACACTGTTATCGCTCTTTTAATACAAAATATAGCACTTATTAGGGTTTTCTTCTCAAAGACAAAAATCTATATACATGGAAAACTAAGAACAAAAATTATAAAAAATAACTACCATACTTTAAAGTGCGTGATGCTAAATTGCTAATGCCCTATAACATACCATTTGAAATTTTTTAAAGACCAATATTACTGGTACACTTCAATATGAAGTTATATTATATACCCTTTTCATTACATCAATATTTTTTTTTATACTAAAAATTATTTAGATTTTTGTGAACTTTAGAATTTCAAAATGTGAGATACTTTGATCAACGTACATCCGAATAAAGAGTGTACAAGTTAGGATTTGATTAGATTTGTAATCAAATCGATTAAAATTAATATTCAAATATATTAAAGATAAATTAATTTAAATTTAAATATTAATTAGAGTAAAATTTCTAATTATATTAAAATTGGATGCATTCTAATGAATGCATTATATAAGCATCACAATAGTGGCTTGACCACTTTAGATAGAATAGTACAGTTAAAGAATCATACATGAGAGAAAGCCATTTAGGTTGATGCACCAAGGTGCATGTGAGAGAGAAAATAGATTTTTTTTTTTTTATTTTATAGAAGATAAAAGAAGACTCATATTTTTTGATTAAACAGGAATGTACCTTATTTGATTGATCCTGGGTACCTTGGGTGTTGGCGGGCTCTCTGGGAGCTGCGGTTGGAGCGGTGGTGCGTTTAGTCGTGTCTCGGATCCCCTCAAGTTCGGCGGCCGCGGATGGACAACCATTGTGTTTTATGTTTTTTTTCCAGTATTATTGTTGTTGTAGGTTTCTTTTGTTTGTATGCTTGTGGTTCTTCAGTTTCTGCTGTTGATGTTTGGATTTAATTAGGTGTTGCATTGTATGACTTGGTATTAGTAGTGGTCATGGGGAAGCAGAGGGGGGGTGCAGTCAGTAATTTCTCTTGTTGGGGGCCTTGTCCTCAATTGCTGTTGTTCCTTTTTCTCTTGTTTGGGTCCTAATACTCTCTGTGTGAGTGATTGGGTTGTGTCCTTTATATTTCTCTTGTTCAATCAAATAGGGTACATCCCTGTTTAATCAAAGAAGACTCAGATTGAAGTTACTATATTGTAAAAAAAGAGTTAGGTATAATTCTTCGCATATTAAAATTTGATTCGACACTTATATTGCGAAATCTCATCGACTGGTATCGGAGAAAGTACCGGATCAACCGTCGTCGGTATCGGAACGGGTTACAAATTTTCAATATTTGGTGCCGGACGAGTACCAGATTTCCAACATAGCGTTTTTCTTTCCAAATGGGCCTTAAATTACATACTTTAATTGAATAATGGGCCAGAAAAGGTTGGCTTGTAATGCTGACACATTTAGAAAAAAATTATTTGGCCCAATTCATACATCTCGGCCCAACAATCTTTTTAAGGGCACTATTTTCTCATATTTTTCTCATTATTTTTTGTTTTTTATATCTTGAAATTGAGTAAGTAGCCCAAGTAGCTAAAAACTTTCGAGGATATCTTGGGAATTTGGGATCAAGTTTCTTATGGAGCAATCATTATCTTTGGTCGGAGAGGAATAAAAAAAATTTAGAAAAAAAAAATTATTTTGAGACAGACATTTGCAGTGGTACATTACCTACGTGTTCTATTATATATATATATATATGTTATATATTTGCCTAATTTTGTAGCTTAGTTAAAGTCAGTATTGAATGAAACGATAATAAACTATTCTTTTTCAAAAAAAAATAATTGGTTATGAGTTATAAGTTATAACCCATTTTCACCCAATAATTAGAGTCCGATTCATATTGTCGAAAAATTATCAATTACAACAAATTATATGTCAATAAAATTTTGAATTAAATTTAAAATTATATAATTTAATTTTATTTAAAATTTTCACTTATTAATTTGGATGGTTTATTAATTAAAAAAAATGAAAATAAAAGAGATCGTTTTATTTTATTTGTAACAATATTTTAGCTAAACTTTTGAAATAATTAGATTATTAATAAGATTAGTGTTTAGCTTGTTAAAATTAAAACGGGTATTCGAGTCAAAGTCGTCCACTATTCCAGGTCCACCCATGTCCTCTTCTTTTTGAAATTTTTTGGTTTTTTTTTTTTTTTTTTTTTTTTTTTGTTAGCTTCTTCTTTTTCTATTCTGAGAAACAAGCAAGGAAGTTCCATTCAAAGTCTAGAAAAGCCCTATATAATTTGAGTAATGCTACATGTACATTCCGAAGGGGTGTACATCCTACACCTCCACCCCTTTAATGGTATCGATATTTTTTACGGGTCACATCAAGTGACCACTCATCACACCCCCACCCTTAGATGGGTGGGGGTGTGAGATGTACACCCCTTACGGGTGTACAAGTAGCATTTTCCATATAATTTTACCTTTCATTTTACCATTCAAAGTCTTCTTGCTATTTATTATGCAAATATTTTAAGGCAGCCGGCAAAGTGGGGCCATGCACCCTTGACCAGTCCAAACATGTGAAGCCGGGTCTTCTGCGTTACAATTATTTTATATAAAAATAATATTATTTAATAACAGATTTAATACTATATATATATACAAATATAAAAATATTTTTTAATTATTATTTTAACACAAAACTTTTTATATTTATTTTGATTTGATTTTTTTTAAGTCCTATAGCATGGATTGATTTAATTTAAAACAAATTCATATATGCTATACCTCTCCTAAAGAAAACTTTTTCTCGGTACATTATATCTCAATATATTTTTTCGTCTCCTTAAAATAAAAAATAAACTACAAACTATTGTCATATATATAGAAAAAAGTCACAAATGATTTACTAATTTTTTTTTAAAAAAAAATTATATTCATATAAAATATTAATTTACTAACACCCTGAAATATATTTTATGCTCAATTATAAAAAACCATTTTTATAAGCATTCTAAATAATTTTAATATTTTGAAATAAGCAGTGAGCGACCAAATTTGAAAAATGTTCATCATTGCTTTCTTTGTTTCTGACCGACTCGCTCTGGTACCGCCTAGAGTTGGGATTCCACAACGAAAACGTCAAATCATATTTTTACTATAAACCCATCCTCTCAACAAAACTGGAACCAATACAACTACAAAAAGATGAAAAACCAATACAAGGAAATATAAGAAAATATGCAGGTAAAATAAGATTTATTAACTAAACACCGATTACACAAATTTCTCTTCTACAATAGAGTAGCTTCAACCCGATCCCTCCTTCTGAATCTCTCTCACCCTTCTCTCGTCTTCTATAAACCTAGAAGACTTCTCTTTTTTCTTTCTTTTTTCTTTTTTTGTATCGTACAATCATCCTCAAAATTATACGTATTTTTTATATATATGCTCTCTACATTAGAGATATATATAAATTTCGCCCAAAATAAATCCAAATATACTTAAATTATGATTATACTCTAATTAATATTTAAATTTAAATTAATTTATCTCTAACAAATTTAAATATTAATCCTAATCCAATTAAGATTTAATTACAAAACTAATCAAATCCTAACAAACAATTTTTTTTTAAATCCTGTTCTTACTATTATAATATTTTTTTTGTTAGTCAGTTTATAACAAAAAAATTCAGCAACTTTTGTTTTTCTCGGTGTTTGGATAATTGGACACCACTTCAAGCAATTAATTAATTGGATTATTATATGATTACAATTATTAATTGGGTTTTTTGGATTATTATAATCGGCAAAGTGAAGCTGGGTATTTGGCTTATATGCTTTTATGTACATGATTTAATCCTGTAAAATTTGTTCAATTAAGATTGTGTTTGGCTCATATATATATAAATTAAAATTATTTATTTTAAAAAAATATATAAATTTAAAAATAAATAGAAACAAGATTAATTTTGCGTTTGAATAAAAATTAGATTGTTTTTCTTTTTAAAAAATAATATTTAAATAATTAGACGACGAATTCAAACTTGAAAGCACTCAATTCGGAAAAAAATTAGTAGAGAGACGTTAAGATATGATAACGTGTTTCATCAGGAATGATCTATGAATTTTGATAAACGTTAATAATATTTTTAAATGGATTAAAGATTATCTAACAATTTAATTACATATGTAACTTCAATTATTTTTCATTAATTTGCATAAAAATCTAAGGTATCAGAGCCACACGTATTTAAATCGTTAGGTATCGTTTTTTATTTTGAATTAAATTTTCTGACATAAAAATTATCTAGGTAAAAATTTATTTCTTTAAAAAAAAAAATTGTCAAGATTCCTTGTTATTTTTTTTCATATTTTGTTTGATTTGTGATATTTTTTTTTCGCATTGCTGTTTTTTTCGTATAATTGGTGAACGTATAATTTTCGTATAAATTATCTATTCAAATAATTAACAAATTTATTTTTTAAATCGTATTTTTCAACTAATTTAAAAATTAAAATACGAAATTTATTTATATTATATTCATCCAATAATTGAAGCCTTGGTCGTCACCTTAGAGAGGTGGGAAAGGACAATAATTATCTCTTCTTGATAGGCTCTCTAGTTAGAGAGCAACAAAAAAATAAATTAAGTAAAAAAGTATCATGAGACAGCGTTTGCGGTGACGTGTGAGCTACGTGTTTTGAAAAATTTACATAATATTAAGGCTAAATTACAGAAAACTTTCCTGTCATATTCCGTTTTTTCACTTTACCTCCTGTCATTTAAAAGTCGACAACCTGTCCCCTCGTAATTACCGAATTGTCTTTAGGGGGCAACGACGTTGAGAGAAATGATAAATTGACGAAAATACCCTTTCTTTTTTTTTTTTTCAAAGTCTTTTTTTGTTTTTTTGTTTTTTTTTTTTTTTCCTTCTTTCGAAGTTTTTTTTTTCTTTTCGAAGTCCTTTTTTTTTTTTCCTCTTTTTCTTTTTTTTTTTTTTTTTTTTTTAGGAAATATTTCCCAAGGGTATTTTGGGTATATGAAAATATATTTTCAAAAAAACTGACGGTCAACTGACGGCGGGGGGTTATTGCACAATTCGGTAATTACGAGGGGGCAGGTTGTCGACTTTTAAATGACAAGGGGTAAAGTGGAAAAGCGGGATATGACAGGAAGGTTTTCTGTAATTTAGCCTAATATTAAATGAAATCAGTATTAATTCAAATCATTATTAAATGAAACCAGTATTAGTTCAAATCAATATTAAATGAAATGATAGCAAATTATTTTTTTTAAAAGAAATAAAAATTAAAGTCTTGATTATGAGTTATGACTCATTCTCACTCAATAATCGGAGTCCTATTCATATTATGAAAAAATTATCAGTTACAACAAATTATATGTCAACAAATTATTCAATTAAATTTAAAATTATATATTTAAATTTTACTTTAAATTATCAGTTATTAATTTGGATGTTTTATTATTAAAAAAATATAAAAAATAAAAGGGATCGTTTTATTTTATTTGTAACAATATTTTAGCTCAACTTTTGAAATAATTAGATTATTAATAAGATTAGCTTTTAGCTTGTTAAAATCCAAACGGGTACATATATAATTTAACTTCCTCAAGTAATTTTTCCTCGCAGCCCACACCAACCTTCTTCTTTCACGATCCCTGGCCCATCCGTGTTCTCTTCTTTATTATTTTTTGTTTTTTTCTCTTTGTTTGCTTCTTCTTTTTCTGTTCAATTCGATTCATATTGTTGAGAAATTATCGGTTACAATAAATTATATATCAACAAAATTTTAAATTAAATTTTAAATTATATGTTTTAATTTTATTTAAAATTATCAGTTATTGATTTGGATGCTTTATTATTATAAAAAAAACGAAAATAAAAAAGAGAAATTATCAGTTACAATAAATTATATATCAACAAAATTTTAAATTAAATTTAAAATTATATATTGTAATTTTATTTAAAATTATCAGTTATTGATTTGGATGCTTTATTATTAGATTATATATTTTAATTAAAAAAAAAAAATTAATTTGATAGTCGAATTTTTAATTAGTGACTATACAATTTTAGTATAAATTACCTAGCAAATCTGTTTTTTAAATTATATTTTTCAACAAATTTAAAAATTATGTTTTTATCAAATCCCCTAATAATTAAATATTTGGTTGTCACTCACGTTCACCCAATAATTGAGGCCTTAAAGTGTGCATACACAGTTCTCGCTTACGACTCGGCCCAATTATTCTCACGTCATGTCGAATATGACTCAGTCCAGCTAGATATTCTGTTATTTTGAACGTGATTTGATCTAACTTGACCTCCCGTGACTGGATAGGATATAGTTTGATTTTTTGTATTATTTTGACATAGCATTCTTTCATGTCCAAATTTTTTAGACAGATTTTCATCCGGAAAGTTTTAATGCAGTAGAAACTTTCATTTGCATTTATTATATTTTTTTATTTTGCCTGATTTCACGTTTGTATCATTTTAATTATAAATTATGAGATGGTAAAATGTATTATTTTAATAGTTTAAGCATATATTTTCTATCTAGATTTTTTGATTTTAATTTCAATTCTTATTCGTGGGTACCTGCAAATTTACAAATATAAATAATAATTTTTTTTATTTAATAAATTATTGATGAAATGGGCGAATATTCGTTAAATTATAAAATATTTTGAGCATGGATACTTACGAGTACCCACATTTTAAAAAAAGAAAATAGTATGCACTTTTTGTTTTATTCGTGTTTTATTCGTTTCTAGAACCCAAATGCTAATCTTTTACAGTGTTGTTTTTTTTCTTTATTGTCCGTTGGATATTGTGATGTTTTAGATAATAAATTAAATTTTTATTTTTTTTAAATAATATATATATTATTTGTATTTGAAAAGTATAACAAGAAAAATATAGAAAAAAAAAATTTATCTTGTCGATAACCAGCATATCCACTGCCCACCCGCTGTGCCCACCCGCTGCTGGATATGAATAAAAATTATTATTATTTAAATATTTACGGATAAATTTTACTCGTATTAACATAATCCGCTGGCACAACGACCTATCCACGAGTTATTCAATCCATTCGTTTACCGATCCTTGTCATTTGTAAAATATTGGTTGAATTCACCTAATAGTTGGAGCCTTGGTTGTCATTATAGTTAGACAATTTACAAATTATTTATGAATTACTAAAAATTTGAATTAAATAGTCCATATGCAAATTATTCTTAAAAATTCGGTATAAAACGTAAATTTTTGAAATAGTTTCAAAAATTGCAAATAATTCGATGAATGCAAATTATTTGGATAAAATTTCGGGTAAATTTTTGGGTAACTCCAATAATTCGCGAATAATTTGGTAGGCGCGAATAATTTACGAATATTTGGTCGGACAAGATTTTTTAATAAAATTTTTGTATCTCTAACTCATCGTTCGCTCATCCTCCTAATTCAAAAAACATCCTCACTTGTAGCTCTTTATTTTTATATTCTTTGGCCTCGTTTGGTTTGGATATAAATTTAAGAGGTATAAATTTTTTTATATCTTGGATAACTTGTTATGTCGGGATAATCAAGTATAAAAATAAAATTGCGTTTGGTTCAAAAATTAGTATTTACTGGAATAGAAAAAATTATGTTGGATTGAAATTATGAAATAGTAGAGAATAGTGAAAAAAGATATAGATTTTTTATCAAAATACCAACTTTGTCTTTACCTTATATATATAAAAATTAATTTTAATTATTATAAATTAATTAAAATGATAATTTAATTATAAATAATAAATTATATTTCACCTAAACAAAATAATTTTTTATATTTTTTAGTATATTTTAATAAATAATAATTAGTAAACAAAATAATTTTTTATATTTTATAGTATATTTTAGTAAATATTATTTTATATTTTATAGTATATTTTAGTAAATAATAATTAGTAAATAATAATTAGTAAATAAAAATAATTACATAACCGCAGATTACATAGCCTCATGTTCATATAGTTTCAGATTAAAAGGTAAGCTAATGTAAAACCCCAAGATATAAACACTATTTCAGGAGGAGGTGGAATATTTCTTAACGGATTATTCCAGAATAATCCGTTAAGCAAGATTTATTTTAAATTTTTATCCCTAGTCATTTTTTATTCCCGTTTGACAAGAATAGTGGGATAAAGAGAGTTATTCTTTCTTTATTCCATAATTAAATAGGATTTTAAAAATTATAACTATTTATACTAATAATATAAATTTTAAAAAAATTAATTTGATAGTTGAATTTTTAATTGGTAATGGTATAATTTTCGTATAAATTATCTATCAAAATAATTAGCAAATTTATTTTTTAAATTATATTTTTCAACGAATTTGGAAATTAAAATTTTACTAAATTCTCTAATAATTAAATCTTTGGTTGTCACCCACGTTCAACCAATAATTGAAGCCATGGTCGTCACCCACGTTCAACCACGCCAACATTCTCTTTTGGTGGCCTCTTTAGCGGGAGAGGAAATATATTCGTCTTATTTTATAGCTTAAGTCAAATCAATATTAAATAAAATAATAATAAAAATAATAATTAAAGTATTGGTTATGAGTTATGATTTATGTTTATCTAATAATTAAAATTCCCTTCATATTATGGGGAGATGGTCGGTTACAAAAAAAATTATATGTCAACAAATTTTTTTAATTAAATTTAAAATTATATATTTAAATTTTATTTTAAGTTATCTGTTATTAATTTGGATGTTTTATTATTAAAAAAATAAAAATAAAAGAGATCGTTTTATTTTATTTGTAACAATATTTTAGCTCAACTTTTGAAATAATTAGATTATTAGTAAAATTAGATTTTAGCTTGTTAAAATTCAAACGGGGATATATGCAATTTAACTTCATTTAATAATTTTTTCCGCCCAACCTTCCTTTTCTTTCACTAATTTCAAAGTCAAAGTTGGTCCACTATCCCTGGCCCACCCATGACCCCTCTTCTTTATTATTTTTTGTTTTTTTCTCTTTGTTTGCTTCTTCTTTTTCTGTTCACCAAGTAATAGCTGCAGCCTTGAGTTATGATCCATAAAAATAAATAGAAGGCAAATTAGGCTGTTCATAAATAATAATAATAATAATAATGTTTGATAGTTAGATTAAAATAAATAGACGATAAATTTAGACTCGGAAGTACTGATCAATTCAAAAAAAATTTAGTATCGATATTTTAGAGAAGTTAAGATATGATAATGTATTTCATCAGAGGTGGTCTATGCATTCCAGTAAGCGTTTATAATATTTTCAAATAAATTAATAATTATCTAATAATTTATATGTGTATCTTGAATTATTTTATATTAATTTGCATAAAAATCTAACAATGGTATCAGAACCATACATGTTTAAATTATTAGATATCATTTTTTTTAAAATTAAAATTTTTACCATAAAAATTATCTATGAAAGAAATTAATTTCTTCAAAAAAAAATTGCCAAGAATTCTTGTTATTTTTTTTCGCATTTTTGTTTGATTTGTGATATTTTTTTTTGCATTGTTGTTCTTTTCGCATATTTGGTGAACATATAATTTTCGTATAAATTGTTTATCCAAATAATTAGCAAATCTTATTTTAAATTATATTTTTCAACCAATTTAAAAATTAAAATATAAATTTTATTTGTATTATATTCGTATCAAATTTTTGTCGAATTTCTAGATAATTGAAACTTTGGTTGTCAGGCTCTCATCTAGTCAGAGAGAAACAAAAAGAATTTTGAAAAAAAGGAATCATTTTAAGACAGCTTTTGCGGTGGTGCGTGAGCTCTGTGTTATGTGAAATAATTATTATGTATAGAATTTTATTTTATTTTATTTTTCTGAAAACATGTTTATGTTAGCTTAGTACAAATCAGTATTAAATGAAATAATAGCAAGTTATTTACTTTTTTAAAAAAAATTAAAGCCTTAATTATGAGTTATGACTCATTCTCACTCAATAATCCGAGTCCTATTCATATTATGGAAAAATTATGAGTTACAACAAATCATATATCAACAAATTATTCAATTAAATTTAAAATTATATATTTAAATTTTAGCTCAAATTATCAGTTATTAATTTGGACGTTTTATTATTAAAAAAAATGCGAAAACAAAAGAGATCGTTTTATTTGATTTGTAATAATATTTTAGATAAACTTTTGAAATAATTAGATTATTAATAAGATTAGCTTTTAGCTTGTTAAAATCCAAACAGGTATATATATAATTTAACTTCCTTTAGTAAATTTTCTTTTGTTTTTTTCTCTTTGTTTGTTTCTTAGTTTTCTGTTCACCCAGTAGTAGTTGGAGCCATGAGTTATGATCCATGTTCCCCAATAAATGAAATTGGATTCATATGGTTGAGAATTATTAGTTACAACAAATTATATACCAAAGGTTTGGTGATTAATATTTGAGCTTCAAAATCTAGTTATTTTATATTTTTAATTAAATTTATTTTAAAAAATAAACAAAATGAATAATATATTATTTTTTTTAAGTAATAATAATAATAATAATAAATCATATATCAGTAAAATTTTAAATTAAATTTAAAATTATATATTTTAATTTTATTTAAAATTATCAGTTATTGATTTGGATGCTTTATTATAATAAAAAAATTGAAAATAAAAGAGATCGTTTTATTTGTAAAATTATTTTAGGTAAATTTTTGAAATAATTAGATTATTAATAAGATTAGTTTTTAACTCGTTAAAATTCAAACTTCCTTTAGTCATTTTTTCACGCAACCCACACCAACCTTCTTTTTCTATCACTAATTCGAGTCAAACTAGTCCACTATCCCTGGTCCACCCATGTCCTCTTCTTTTTTAAAATTTTTGTTTTGTTTTTTTTTTTGAAAGATCTATTCCACTATTTCTTTTTCCCCTCTTTTTTATTATTTTTCCTCTTTTCTCATAGCATCTTTCCCTTCTCGCACACAGCACACTGCACCATCCTTAATTTGTTCTCCGTCTAATTTCACCTGTTCTTGAGCGAGAAAAGAAAGGACCTCTCTCCACCACCACCATGTCGGTAGGCCTCACCGTCGGCGGCTGGTTCGCGTCGGCCTTCCTGCAAACCTTGGTCGACAAGGCCAGCTCGTACACCCTCCAGCAGCTCGGCCAGCGCTCCGACCTCCACGATGAGGTCCGCCGGCTCCGCTCCTCCCTTAACAAGGCGAGGACCATCCTCTGCATAGCCGAACGGAAGCAGCAGCGCAACAAAAACGACGAGGAGCAACTGCGGGAACTCTTGCTGCAGCTCAAGGACGCCGCCTACGACGCCGAGGACTTCTTCGGCGACCTCGATTACGATGTCCGGTGCCAGGAGATCGCCGAGATGCAAAACGAGGCAAGTCACGACATTTTCTCTTCCTCTCTTTCTTATGCTGCCAACTTTTTCAATTCTGGCGACGATGATTTCGCGGCCAAAGCGCGCGGAGTTCGAGAGAGGCTGGACGCCGTCTCGAACGACATGCGGGATATCATCGCCCTCCTGAATTTGGATGAGTGCGGAAGGCAGCATGAGATGCCTGCTCGGAAGCGCGAGTCGAGCTCGCTGCCCGCCGAGCCTCGGATGATCGGCCGAGACAAGGAGAAGGAGCACCTGATACGGCTGCTGCTGAGTACTGCCGACGTGTCCGGATCGACCACTGCTGATCGTAATGTCTCCGTTCTGCCTGTCGTCGGCATGGGAGGCCTGGGGAAGACTACTCTCGCTCAGTTTGTGTACCAGGACCCGCGAGTACAGAACTACTTCCAGCTGAAAATGTGGGTCTGTGTCTCTAACGGGCCTTTTGATGTGCAACAGCTGACCAGAGATATTATTTTAGAGTTGACCGTAGAGAATGAACGATCAAACATAACCACTCTCACCAACTTGAACTCTCTTCAAAAGCACCTGAAGGAGAAGGTGTCGTCGAAGAGGTATCTTCTCGTCCTTGACGATGTGTGGAATGGGGATCGAAAGGAATGGGAGAGGCTCTTCGCGCCGCTACGGTACGGGCTTCAAGGAAGCATGATCATGGTGACCACTCGGTCGGAAATGGTTGTTCAAGCGATGGCGGGCACATTGGACCCCATCTTTTTGAAGGGTTTGCCAGAAGATGATTACATGGAATTCTTCAAAACTTGTGCATTTGGTTCGGAAAACCCAAAAGACCATGCCGAAATGGAGGTAATTGCCGAGTGGATTGCTGCCAAGTTAAAGGGGTCTCCTCTGGCTGCCAAAACATTAGGAGGCTCGTTGAACTCCAACATGGATGTGAGACACTGGAGAAATATTATGAACAGTGAGATATGGCAACTACAGCAAGATGAGAATGACATCATCCCGGTCCTTGAATTGAGCTATCAACATCTGCCATTACATTTGAAGCCATGTTTCTCAATTTGTTCTATCTATCCCCAAGATTATAATTTTGAAGCAACAGAACTAGTATATTTGTGGATGGCGCAAGGCTTCCTTGTCGCACCTCAAGCAAACATGCGATTGGAAGATGTGGGGAATGGGTACTTGCTTGATTTGACGAGCAGGTCCTTCTTTGAGAAAAGTCGCACGGAGGATGATGAGTTCCAGATCCATGATTTGATGCATGATCTGGCAAAATATGTTTCAAAGGATGATTGTTTCAGCATACCAAATGATGGCCCAAAAATCCCATCATCTATTCGCCATCTGTCAATAAAATGTACCAAAAATCTTGGACTTCTTGATGAGGTAATGAAATCAGACTACAACATCAATAAGCTGTGGTCGCTCGTAATCTTCGGTTATCTTCAGCCTGAAATTAATTCGGCAATTGTGCGTTGGTTAGATCGGCTCCAGTATATCCGTGTGTTGTATTTGAGTTCTCAATATCCTATCTCAGAAATTCCAGAGAATATTGGCAACTTAAAACATCTTCAGTTTCTCAAAATATTTACTAATAAGGATTTAAGTACATTACCGGAGTCATTTTGTCGCCTCTATAATCTAAAATTTTTGGATATAGGATGGTGTGAAGTTAGGAATTTCCCCAGAGGGTTTGCCAACTTGATTAACTTAAGGAGAATTGTTACTAGAAACTTGGATTCTAAAGTAACCGACATTGGGAAGCTTACTAATCTTCAATATTTGAAATATTTTGGTGTCCAAAAGGAGCAAGGACATGGGATTGATGAACTAAAGAATTTGAAACAACTTCATGGGAGTTTGCGTATTAGAAATCTTGAGAACGTTGAGAGTAGAGAAGATGCCTGTCAAGCTAACCTAGACAATAAAGAGTACATCGATGAATTGACTCTACAGTGGTTTCCTAATAGAAACACCAGCATAGCAGGATCCATCGGCTTTTCAGGAGACACAGAGGTGCTTGAAGGCCTCAAACCCCATAGGGATCTTAAAAATTTACGCATCCGGTGCTACGAAGGTTACAAACCTCCTAGTTGGCTGCAGACCCAAACTTTACCTTTCTTATACTCACTGAGATTTGAATGGTGCCCCAATATTACGGATTTAGGGCTGAACTCTCTTCCCCTATTAGGGGGCGAAGGTTCAGTTGATCAAGGCATATATGCACGAGGCAGCAATAGTATACGAAGCTCAGCTCTCTCCGAGTTGTACTTAGACGGGTGTCAAAACTTGACGAGTCTTGAAGAGTGGTTGTTGCCAGAACGCCTACCGTCCATCAAAATCATACACATTAAGTATTGTGAAGAGCTCGTGTCCCTGCCGGTGGAAAGTTTCAAGAACTTTATCTCTCTTGAGGAATTATCTATTGAAGATTGCCCCAAGCTCACCAGTTCAAAGAAACTTGAGTTAAATCCCTCCATCAAAGTTCTCAAGCTGATATCATGTGGTGAGCTCGAACTATCAACAACGCCCAGCTGCCCACAGAACCTCACTTCTCTCATCACATTGGAAATATGCCATTCCCTACACCTGAAGTGCCTTCCGGGGCAACTGCTGCATCACATGCCAGCGCTCAAGAATTTAACAATTATTTCTTGTCCCGTGCTCAGGTCAATTGGGGGATTAGATGCTCTCACATCTCTAGAATATTTAACTATTTTAGAATGTCCAAAGCTTACAGATTTAGAATTATTGCCGTCTGAACGTGAAGTGCAAAGAAAAGATCAGTTCATTTTCCGTTTGACCATCGCCAAAACCGTCCTTCTTAAACAGCCCTTTGCACAAATTTTACCATCTTTTCATCTAAATCTTTCAATATTTCGTTCTGGGGAATCTGTGTGGTTTGATGAGGGGGATGACCAAGAGTGGCTGCAAATCCTCACATCACTAAGAATTCTTGAGTTTAAATGTTGCCCCAATCTTCGATCACTGCCGACATGGTTACACAGGCTAACATCCCTCCAAACTTTACTTATACAAGATTGTCCTGCGATCGAATCATTACCGGAGAATGGCTTGCCGACCTCCCTGACAAAAATAAGTTTTGACAAAATACATCCAATGTTAAGAGAGCAGCTAGAAGAGAAGCACAGAGCAATATTGCTGGTCGACCATCCCACTTTGGTAATTACTCCTTCGCTCCCTGCTTTATCATTTCAACTTAAGCCAAATTCTTTTTTTTTATTATTTACTTATTCCTTTTTTATTTCCTTTCAAGGCTAGAATAAGGGCCGGATCTGTTAAATTACTAGTAAAGATTTGCAGAGGGGCTACAGGGCGGTAGCTTTTCAAGTACTAATTAATCTGGTATGTTTCTTCTCTTATCTTTAAATTCCAAACATCGATCTCTATGTACTTCTATTATGATGTTTATTTAGAAGGGAATTAAGTTCTGTTTCACGATTTTAGCTCTTATAAATCTATGGTTAATAGAGCAATAGTCTGCTACTTATTTTTATAAATAATAAAAAAAAATTAAATAAAAATATAATTTTATATATTAACATGCTAATAGGTTAAAAGGTAATTAATTATATGAAGAGAATATTTTTATAATTAAACATCACAAAATTTTAAAATATATTTAATTAAGATATCTTTCATAAATTTAGCCATTAATTTTGCACTAATTTAAGAGATTTAGTTTTTTTTTAAAAAAATTAAATTACAATTTATGCATTAATTTTTTTAAAAAATATAGAATTAAAATTTAGACATTAATTTAAAGAGTTTAATTGATAAAGTTTTAAAATTATAATTTAGGCATTAATTTAAAAAAAATTAGAATTACAATTTATTCATTGATTCATATTAATATTTTAATAAAATTTAAACTTAGGTTAATATTCAAATTCAACATATTTAATTTGTTTAAAGAATTTTACAATTTCTCTAATTTAGCTATTAATTTTACACTAATTTAAGCATTAATTTAAAAAATTTTAAAATTATAATTTAGACATTAATTTAAAGAATTTTAGAATTAGAATTTTCACATTAATTTAAGAAGTTTTATTTAAAATATTTTAAAATTACAATTTAGACATTAATTTAAAGAGTTTTACAATTATAATTTAAACATTAATTTAAGAAGTTTTAGAATTATAATTTAGTCATTAATTTATATTAATATTTTAAAATAAATTGAACGTGGTTTAATATTCAAATTCAACAAATTTAATATGCTTTAAAGAATTTTAGAATCCCTCTAATTTAGATATTAATTTTGTGCCACTATTTTAAAATATTTAAAAATAGATAAATATTTAAATTCAATATATAATGAAAGTTTTGATTCATATATTTTTTTCAAATTTAGATTTTAATTTTGCACTAATTTAGGTATTAATTTGAAAAGTTTTTAAAAAATTTAAAGAGTTTTTTAATTACAATTTAGGTTTTACTTTAAACAGTTTTAGAATTAGAATTTAGACATTAATTTATGGATTTTAATTTAAAATATTTTAGAATTACAATTTAGACATAATTTAAAGAGTTTTAGAATTACAATTTAAACATTAATTTAAGGAGTATTAGAATTACAATTTAGTCATTAATTTATATCAATATTTTTTTAAAAAAAATTAAACGTATATTAATAATCAAATTCAATATATTTAATATGTACAAAGAATTTTATATTTTTTAAAATTTAGAAATTAATTTTGTATCACTATTCTAAAAATTTTAAAAGTTGATAAATATTTAAATTCAACATATAATAAAAGTTTTGATTATTAAAATTTATCTAAATTTTAATACTGTTTTCTAAAATTAAAATTATTTACAATATACGAACAATTAAACAATGAGAATTAAAAAAAAAGTTACCACGACCATAACTAAATTAGAATATTTATAATTTATAATTATTTTAAAAACAAAAACTATCAATAAATTAAAATTTTTAAAATTTAATATTTACAAAATAAAAAATAAAAATAAAATTATTTAATTATTTTTAAATTAAAAGACCGAAATATTTTTTTTTTGGATATCCGGTGACCGATACCTCTCTCAACTAAAGAGAGAGATAACCTAAAAAAAAAAAAGTATAGGACTATTGTTCTCGTTAATATATTTATCTGGGCTCTTTCTCTGATTAGTAGTAAAAAAAAAAACAAAGAGAGAAAAATGGTGCTAGTAATATCCAATGATCTACGGCCACTGTACTCTTTTATAGGTGTGAATCCATTAAAGAAATAAAAATAAAAAAAATAAAAGAAGGGAGGAATAACAATAAGGAAAATACTACATGTAGATCCCAAAAGGGATGTACATTTCACATCCCATCCATCTACGGTTGGGGGTACGGAGAAGGGTCACTTCAAATGATTCCTAAAAAATACTTTTATCTTTAGATGGTTGGGGGTGTAGGATGTACACTTCTTTAAAATGTATCTACAGTATTGCTCTAACAATAATAATAATTAAAAAAAAAATATGTGTGAATTGTACGAATATTTTGAAATAAAAAATAATACAGAAAGGAAAAAGAAAATTCTCTATAGAAAAGGAAAAAAAAAATTCCAATAGGAGATGCTTGACTTTCAAAAAAATATTTCAGAAAATTTATTTAGTGCATTTAGTTTATAAAAAATATAATTTTTCTCATATGTTTTTTTAGATTTTACGAAAATTAGAGTAGTGTTTTTGTTTTTCAAATTGTTTATCTAAAAAATTTTAAAAAAAAACTGTGGAAAAAGATATTTTCTATAAATTTTTTTTTTAAAAAAAACTAAGTTTAATTTTTATTCTTTTCCGCGCATCGGAGAATCTCTTCCTCTTCGTACATTGAGCATGGTATTATTAATTTCCTCTTGCGCGTTGTTGTAGTATAGTTGCTCAATTTGACAATATTTTTCCGTATCGTACATGTTCAATAACAGCATTCGCTAATTAATTAATTAACATAAATCTAAGCTGTTATCATTCTCTTAATACAAAATATAGCACTTATTAGGATTTTCTTCTCAAAGACAAAAATCTATATACATGGAAAACTAAGAACAAAAATTATAAGAAATAACTACTATACTTTAAAGTGCGTGATGCTAAATTGCTAATGCCCTATAACATACCATTTGAAATTTTGTAAAGAACAATATTACTGGTACACTTCAATATGAAGTTATATTATATACTCATTTTATTACATCAATATTTTTTTTTATATTAAAAATTATTTAGATTTTTGTGAATTCTAAAATTCCAAGATGTGAGATACTTTGATCAACGTACATCCGAATAAAGAGTGTACATGTTAGGATTTGATTAGATTTATAATTAAATCGATTAAAATTAATATTCAAATATATTAAAAATAAATTAATTTAAATTTAAATATTAATTAGAGTAAGATTTCTAATTATATTAAAATTGGATGCGTTCTAATGAATGCATTATATAAGCATCACAATAGTGGCTTGACCGCTTGAGATAGGATAGTACAGTTAAAGAATCATACATGAGAGAAAGCCATTTAGGTTGCATGCACCAAGGTGCATGTGAGAGAGAAAATAGATTTTTTTTTTTTTTTTTTTTTTATAGAAGATAAAAGAAGACTCATATTTTTTGATTAAACAGGAATGTACCTTATTTGATTGATCCTGGGTACCTTGGGTGTTGGCGGGCTCTCTGGGAGCTGCGGTTGGAGCGGTGGTGCGTTTAGTCGTGTCTCGGATTCCCTCAAGTTCGGCGGCCGCCGGTGGACAACCATTGTGTTTTATGTTTTTTTTCCAGTATTATTGTTGTTGTAGGTTTCTTTTGCTTGTATGCTTGTGGTTCTTCAGTTTCTGTTGTTGATGTTTGGATTTAATTGGGTGTTGCATAGTATGACTTGGTATTAGTAGTGGTCATGGGGAAGCAGAGGGGGGGTGCAGTCAGTAATTTCTCTTGTTGGGGGCCTTGTCCTCAATTGCTGTTGTTCCTTTTTCTCCTTGTTTGGGTCCTAATACTCTCTGTGTGAGTGATTAGGTTGTGTCCTTTGTATTCCTCTTGTTCAATCAAATAGGGTACATCCCTGTTTAATCAAAGAAGACTTAGATTGAAGTTACTATATTGTAAAAGAAGAGTTAGGTATAATTCTTCGCATATTAAAATTTGATTCGACACTTATATTGGGAAATCTCATTGACTGGTACCGGAGAAAGTTCCGGATCAACCGTCGTCGGTATCGAAACGAATTACAAATTTTCAATATTTGGTATCGGACGAGTACCAGATTTCCAACACTATACATATAGCGTTTTTCTTTCCAAATGGGCCTTAAATTACATACTTTAATTGAATAATGGGCCAGAAAAGGTTGGCTTGTAATGCTGACACATTTAGGAAAAACTATTTGGCCCAATTCATACATCTCGGCCCAACAATCTTTTTAAGGGCACTATTTTCTCATATTTTTTTCATTATTTTTTGTTTTTCATATCTTGAAATTGAGTAAGTAGCCCAAGTAGCTAAAAACTTTCGAGGATATCTTGGGAATTTGGGATCAAGTTTCTTATGGAGCAATCATTATCTTTGGTCGGAGAGGAATAAAAAATATTTAGAAAAAAAAAATTATTTTGAGACATGTTTGTAGTGGTGCATGAGCTACGCATTCTATTATATATATATATATATATATAGTTGTGCTGGAATGCTATTGATAGCACCAGCCCAACTTTGCCACCCATTTTGTGGCCCTTGGATCACATTGAGATTCGTGGAGGCTCTTTAATGAAAAAAAAAAGAAAAGAAAAAGTAAAAAGAAAAAGTAAAAAGTAAAAAAACTTTTTTTTTTAATTAAAGAGCTTGCACGAATCTCAATGCGATCCAAGAACTATAAAATGGGTGGTAAAGTTGGGTTGGTGCTATCAATAGCATTCCAGCGCAACTCTATATATATATATATATATATATATATATATATATATATATATATATATATATATATATATATATATATATATATATATATATATATATTATATTTGTTTAATTGTGTAGCTCAGTTAAAGTCAGTATTGAATGAAATGATAATAAACTATTTTTTTACATAATTTAAATTATTTAAGCTAAGTCCGAATTTTGTAAAATATATACATAATTTAAACTTAGTTCTACAACTATTTTTTTTTAAACCTGTTCTTACTATTATAATATTTCTTTTGTTAGTCAGTTTATAACAAAAAAAAAAAATCAGCAGCTTTTGTTTATCTCGGTGTTTGGTTACCACTTCAAGCAATTAATTAATTGGATTATTATATGATTACAATTATTAATTGGATCTTTTGGATTATTATAATTGGCAAAGTGAAGCTGGGTATATATTTGGCTTACATGCTTTTATGTACATGATTCAATTCATTTTAAGCCAAGTAAAATAATATTTTAGTTGATGCAACAACTAATTAAGGAAAAATGAGGGCATTGTAAGTAATGCAGAAAAGTTTTACTGACTGCATAATAACTCTGCACATATTTCAGATATAATTTGGAACAATTTATTTCAGAAATAAATATAAGTTCAGAAACAAAAATAATTTAGTGTTTGGATGAAAATTAAATTCTTTCAAAAAAAAAATAGCTTTTAAATAATTATATTAGAATAATGAGAATGAGAGAATTTTAATTTTAAAATAATAATATTTTATCTAATTAATTAATATAAAAAATATTAATTAAATAATAATTTAACTTAATTAATTAACTATTGCTAGATAATTCTAAATATTAATTGATGAAATAATTAACAATAATAAGTATTGTTAATAAATAATTTAATTAATTATAAATAATTTAATAAATTAATTACTTAATTATCTACTAGTTTTGATAATTAATTAATAAAATAATTAGATTTGTCGAAATATTATATTAATTAAAGAGTTAATACAATAATTAAAATTATATTTATTTTAATTAAGTTTATTCTCAAGTAAAATTAAATTTGTACCAAAAAAAAAAAAAAAAAAAAAACTGGAATAGTAGTTTCAATCTTATACCGACTTATTCTAGAAAGACGATAATTACTATTTTTATCCATAACTAAATATATTTGGAGAACAAGACAAACATGACCTTATATGATTCGCACGTCAACTTTGCAGTGTTGCCTTCTTCTTCTTCTATTTGCAGTGTTGCCTGCTGAAAATTAAACGTAGATTAATAATCAAATTCAATATATTTAATATGTATAAAAAATTTTATATTTTTTAAAATTTTGAAATTAATTTTGTATCACTATTCTAAAAATTTTAAAAGTTGATAAATATTTAAATTCAACATATAATAAAAGTTTTGATTATTAAAATTTATCTAAATTTTAATACTGTTTTCTAAAATTAAAATTATTTACAATATATGAACAATTAATCAAAGAGAATTAAAAAAGTTAGCAAGACCATAACTAAATTAGAATATTTATAATTTATAATTCTTTTAAAAACAAAAATTATCAATAAATTAAAAATTTTAAAATTTAATATTTACAAAATCAAAAATAAAGATAAAATTATTTAATTATCTCTAAATTAAAACACCAAAATATTTTTTTTTGAATATCGGTAACCCATAACTCTCTCAACTAAAGAGAGAGATAACTAAAAAAAAAAAACAAAGTATAGGACTATTGCTCTCGTTAATATATTTATCTGGGCTCTTTCTCTGATAAGTAGTAAAAAAAAAACAAAGAGAGGAAAATGGTGCTGGTAATATCCAATGTCATTATCTACGGCCACTGTTCTCTTTTATAGGTGTAAAGAAATAAAAATGAAAAAAATAAAAGAAGGGAGGAATAACAATAAGGAAAATGCTACATGTACACTCTCAAAAAAGATGTACATCTCACATCCCCATCTATCTACGGTGGAGATATAAGGAGGGGTCACTTCAAATGATTCCTAAATAACGCTTTCATCTTTAAATGGGTGGGGGTGTAGGATGTACGCTTCTTTAAAGTGTACATGCAGCATTGCTCTAACAATAATAATAATAATAATAAACATGTGTGAATTGTACGAATATTTTGAGATAAAAAACAATACAGAAAAGGAAAAAGAAAATTCTAATAGGGGATGCTTGGCTTTCAGAAAAATATTTCAGAAAGCTTATTTAGTGCATTTAGTTTATAAAAAATATAATTTTTCTCATATGTTTTTTTAGATTTTACGAAAATTAGAGTAGTGTTTTTGTTTTTCAAATTATTTATCTAAAAAAGAAAAAAAAAAAAAACTGTGGAAAAAGATATTTTCTATGAATTTTTTTTTTAAAAAAAATAAGTTTAATTTTTTTTCTGAGAATCTCTTCCTCTTCGTACATTGAGCATGGTATTATTAATTTCCTCTTGCGCATTGTCGTATTATAGTTGCTCAATTTGACAATATTTTTCCCTATGGTACATGTTCAATAACATCATTCGCTAATTAATTAATTAACGTAAATCTACACTGTTATCATTCTCTTAATACAAAATATAGCACTTATTAGGGTTTTCTTCTCAAAGACAAAAATCTCAAAGAGAAAATAGATTTTTTTTTTTTTATTTTATAGAAGATAAAAGAAGACTCTGATTTTTTTATTAAACAGGGATGTACCCTATTTGATTGATCCTGGGTACCTTGGGTGTTGGCGGGCTCTCTGGGAGCTGCGGTTGGAGCGGTGGTGCGTTTAGTCGTGTCTCGGATTCCCTCAAGTTCGGCGGCCGCGGGTGGACAACCATTGTGTTTTATGTTTTTTTTCCAGTATTGTTGTAGGTTTCTTTTGCTTGTATGCTTGTGGTTCTTCCGTTTCTGCTGTTGATGTTTGGATTTAATTGGGTGTTGCATAGTATGACTTGGTATTAGTAGTGGTCATGGGGAAGCAGAGGGGGGTGCAGTCAGTAATTTCTCTTGTTGGGGGTCTTGTCCTCAATTGCTGTTGTTCCTTTTTCTCCTGTTTGGATTCTAATACTCTCTGTGTGAGTGATTGGGTTGTGTTCTTTGTATTCCTCTTGTTCAATCAAATAGGATACATCCCTGTTTAATCAAAGAAGACTCAAGATTGAAGTTACTATATTGTAAAAAAAGAGTTAGGTATAATTCTTCGCATATTAAAATTTGATTCGACATTTATATTGCGAAATCTCATCGACCGGTACTGGAGAAAGTATTGGATCAACCGTCGTCGGTATCGGAACGGGTTACAAATTTTCAATTTTTGGTGCCGGACGAGTACCAGATTTCCAACACTATACATATAGCATTTTTCTTTCCAAATGGGCCTTAAATTACATACTTTAATTGAATAATGGGCCATAAAAGGTTGGCTTGTAATGCTGACACATTTAGGAAAAATTATTTGGCCCAATTCATACATCTCGGCCCAACAATCTTTTTAAGGGCACTATTTTTTCATATTTTTCTCATTATTTTTTGTTTTTCATATCTTGAAATTGAGTAAGTAGCCCAAGTAGCTAAAAACTTTCGAGGATATCTTGGGAATTTGGATCAAGTTTCTTATGGAGCAATCATTATCTTTGGTCGGAGAGGAATAAAAAAAATTTAAACAAAAAAATTTATTTTGAGACAGACATTTGCAGTGGTGTATGAACTACGCGTTCTATTATATATATATATATATAATATATTTGTCTAATTTTGTAGCTTAGTTAAAGTCAGTATTGAATGAAACGATAATAAACTATTTTTTACATAATTTAAACTATTTAAGCTAAGTCCGAATTTTGTAAAATATATACATAATTTAAACTTAGTTCTACAACTATTTTTTTTTTAAACCTGTTCTTACTATTATAATATTTCTTTTGTTAGTCAGTTTATAAAAAAAAAATTCAGCAGCTTTTGTTTATCTCGGTGTTTGGTTACCACTTCAAGCAATTACTTAATTGGATTATTATATGATTACAATTATTAATTGGGTCTTTTGGATTATTATAATTGGCAAAGTGAAGCTGGGTATATATTTGGCTTATATGCTTTTTTGTACATGATTCAATTCATTTTAAGCCAAGTAAAATAATATTTTTGTTGATGCAACAACTAATTAAGGAAAAATGAGGGCATTGTAAGTAATGCAGAAAAGTTTTACTGACTGCGTAATAACTCTGCATATATTTCAGATATAAATTAGAACGATTTATTTCAAAAATAAATATAAGTTTAGAAACAAAAATAATTTTGTATTTGGATGAAAATTAAATTCTTTCAAAAAAAAAATAGCGTTTAAATAATTATATTAAAATAATGAGAATAAGAGAATTTTAATCTTAAAATAATAATATTTTATCTAATTAATTAATATAAAAATATTAATTAAATAATAATTTAACTTAATTAATTAACTATTGCTAGATAATCCTAAAAATTAAGTGATAAAATAATTAACAATAATGAGTATTATTAATAAATAGTTTAACTAACTGTAAATAATTTTAAAAATTAATTAGTTAATTATCTAATATATAGTTAGATAATTAGTTAATAAAATAATTAGATTTGTCAAAATATTATATTAATTAAAGAGTTAATACAATAATTAAAATTATATTTATTTTAATTAAGTTTATTCTCAAGTAAAAAATAAGTTTATTAAAAAAAAAAAAAAGATTGGAATAGTAATTTCAATCTTATACCAGTTTGTTTTAGAAAGATGATAATTACTATTTTTATCCATAACCAAATATATTTGGGGAACAAGACTGAAACATGATCTTACATGATTTGCATGTACATGATTTGCATGTCAACTTTGCAGTGTTGCCTTCTTGTTCTTCTTCTTGCTTTTTTTCCCACTCTGGACATAAGGCAACTATCTTTTTCTGTATAATTTTTATATAGGTAGAACATTTATTAGAACTTTTTATATGGCTTACTGTTTAGATTTTAAAGAATTTCTTCTGTTTTGAACTTTTCGTTTATGTTCTGGTTGATGTTCTACTACTCTTTTGTCAATCAAGGATTACCTGAAATGATATAAATTTTTTTTTTTTTATTGAATAAACATGAGTTAGCCAATTTTATTATTATTTTTTTTTAGAGAAATATATCATACTACCCGTTTCATTAAATAGAAAACTGAATTCAGCAACATAGATAAGACAATTAGATCTCTCGAAAAACGAAGATAAGTAATATATATATATATAGAGAGAGAGAAAGAGAGAGACACTACAACAAAATTGGCTTTTAGCGGCGATTATTTTTACTTTTCCGGCGATTATAATTGCCGTTAAATACTTTTACGGCAATTATAATAATTGCCGCTATTGGTAGGGTCGCTAAAAGTTATTGCGGCATCTGTTTCGGCGGTTGGTAAACGCCTAAACAAATACCGCTAAATACTATATAATAGCAACTATTATAAATGCCACTATAATTATCTATAATTGCCACTAAAAACATATTAAATGACTAGTAAATAGGATCTATAGTAGCAATTAAAAAGACATGAGACATGAGACAAGCATCACATCAGATTGGATATGCACTAGCTACCTGAATTAACAGTATTCATATTGCAAAGCAAGCACAAATAGCAAATATAACTGTCAAAATACCCTCATCAATAGAAATAAGTAGGATGATTTAATGAATTTTTTGCCACGATTACACCTAGTGACAAGTGAATTAAATAGATCAATATCTGAAAATTGGCAGACTCTCAGAACATATTAGTCAATTTCGAGATAATTCCAAACTTCAATTAGCCTCCCAAACGTGCAGTTGATGGGGAAGGCACCTTCAGAGCTGATGTTGACTCTTCTTTGGTCAGTGATTGAAACATCTGCAAATAACAAACCAGACAACTCAGAATTCTCAGACAAAGCAAAATTCTTATATACCAATGGAAATAACAACAAACCTTCATTATTCTATAATTTAGCGGCCAGTTTGCAATTTTCAATAAGCTGGACCAAATTAATAAATGTGGATAGTGTAGAAGAATGCCAACAAACCATGTGCAAACCATAGTTAGTTAATTCGTGAATTATTCGCGAATTATTGAGAATCCGAATTAAACGTGCCGTTTCTGACTTTTTCCAAAAATTCGGAATAATTCGCAAATTTTTGAATCAAAAAGTATTATTCGCGAATTATTCACGAATTACGAATTTTTGGGTGAAAATTTCGTTCTTTTTCAAAGCATAGTTAGTTAAGTTGCGAATTATTCGCGAATTATTGAGAATCCGAATTAAAATTATTTATCGGGAATAATTTAAAATTATATTTTTTTTTGTTCTAAATGAATATTTTATTTATTTCTAAAATAAATTGATTAAATTATTTTTAAAAATTATAATTGTTTATACTAATGGTATAAATTTTTTATTTTTTTTAAATTTAATAGCCGAATTTTTTATTCCGAATTTTTAATTAGTGAACGTATTATTTTCGTATAAATCACGTATCCGAATAATTGACGAGTCCGTTTTTTAGCCGAATTTTTCAACGAATTTTAAAATTATGATACGAATTTTATCCGTATTATATCCGTACCGAATTTTTATCGAATCCGAATTAAATAACTATGGTGCAAACTACTGTTGTGCCCTTAGTTCTAATTAATATAAAACTTGAACAAATGGATTCTATAATTTACTTGAAGAAAAATTGCAACATCATTGACTTTGCCTAAATAGACAACATTGTTGTTCTCCAAAAAGACAATTATATCCAAATAGATAACAAGCATGACCATACATACAAATAAAATCACAAATTAATTAGCTATAATCGCTGTATTTCTTATTTCTAATTATTATCTGTTAGAAGAAGACAACACCCCATGAACATGCATACCTTATTTTGACCAGACACAGTGCTTTAGATATCTAATATACATATTACATAATGTAGAAGACAACAACAATAAAACAAGGTCTTAGGCGACTGTGAAATTCAATGCATATTGCGACATCTTGTCTCCAAGTTTACAAAATCACATGGATATCAAGTAGATGCTTGAAAGTAAAATTTATGGTTCTAAAAATATAACTAGGAAATGTTACCACAAATGTTCAAAATTGAAACTTTCAACCAGTTTTGGCATTTCCTGCTAAACAGAGATTATCACGCCGCAGCTGATATCATTGCAATCAACAACAAGAAAATTCACGAAAATCAGTAAACCTAGGCTTCTTATACAAATGAAATAGTGGGTAACTCAGAATCCAGAAACTCCCTTAATAGCCTCAAATCCAGATAAACTAGGGCATCAGAATGTTAATGATTATGACATGTTTTCTACTTTAATCACTTTTCTCTGCTTGTGCTGAATTTGGTACATTGGTTATACCATCAGAGTAAAACAAAGCAATTAGAATTGGAGCAGGAAGTTAGAAGCTAAATGAAAAAAGTTACGACTTTGATTGACTACAGGATTGCCACATGTGTTGATAACAAAATATGGGCAGTCTATCACCTTGAACTCAGCATGATGACAATACCAATCACCAAGAGATTGCACAGTTCCCTGAAGCAGGGTAACCAACTAAATATGAATAAAATGGTGAAGACTATAACAACATGCTCAAGTACAAAGAGAAATGGTTAGAGAATTTATATCACCTCCTAGTGGCTAGAATTAGCAATGGAAAAGGTTACAAAGTTTTTTTCAGGCCTAGGGCAAGGACAGTTTGGAACAGCTTATGCATAAACTAAACCTGATCAAGCATTTGCAATTTCTTCTAAATTAAACTATGTTCTCTCAATTTTGCATCTAAACAAACATGCAGCATTGGCTACCTTGTCGAGTTCACGTGCTCATGTTTGGCCAGGGACTTTATCTGTTTGCAATTACCGAGTGAACTAAGGGACAGTGCAGTAAAATGTCTTAAGATCTATATCTTCTTAACAAAAATAACATATTAACACAGTTTAGTTTAGAACATATTGAGTTGGAAACTAAGTTACTAACCAAATTAGTCAATTCGAGATAGAGTGCTCTTACCAGTGGATCAGAGCGCTGAATCGAGAAGTGGCACCATCAAGGGTAGATCAAGCAGTATGAAAAGAACTAGAATAATGAGTAATTTGTACATCCATATCATGATGAAAACTAGAAGCATCAGAAACCTATTTCATGAACATCATGAGAATAAAAAATAATCAGTTATGATAACAAGGAAGTATTTTAATGATTTAAAGTAATTTGCATTAAATATTACAGAGCACACTATGCTAACTAAGTAATTTAGTAGTTCAAAAACGACCTACAAGTATATAGAAATATTAAAGAGATTAAGGAACAAAAAACTTCAACAAGTAAAACTTTCTTACCTTTTCTTTAGATCGAGAACAAGAAGATACCGTTTCCTCGGGAAATTTTCTAATTATGATTGACCTCATCATTGCAACTTCAGCCTCTAAACGTGCTTGATTTTCTTTCATAATCTTCATCTCCTCCACATGATGCTGCTCCATCAATTTAATTTCTTTCTCTAACTCTTTTATTTTCTCAAAATCCTTCGAAGCAGATTGATATAAGGAACCAGGAGACCACAAACTAGTAGGAGTTGGACCAAGTCCCAATCCACGCACTTGTCCATGCCTCTCCTCTCCAATTACTTGGCAGTATATATCACCTTCCCAAGCGACCTATCCTTTATTGTTGTGTTCAATAGAATTTGGTAGCTTTTCAATCTTTTCCACTATCAAATTCTGCACATTATAATGTAGAAAGTCTTAGCATATGGTTAAAAAATTAATAAAGGCTATAGAGTTACAATTTTATAAGAAATTTAATTAATTACAAAAACTTACAACTTTTTCAAGTGACTCGTTATTAATTGACCTTCCATCTTTCCGAGGCTTATGAGTTTCTATGAAGATGTGTGCCCGTGATGGTTCCACTCCATCTTTAGTCTAAATATTAATACAAGATAACAAATTATCACAAAATAATTTTACAATATTTAATATTTTACAAAAAGTTTAGTATGATACCTTCTCAGCCGTCAACCGTGCAAAGCTCTTGGATCCTGCAGTGTGAGGCATCTTTTATTTTCCACGATTTTCTCGATTCTTTTCACTACGTTTCTAATATTATAGCAAATGGTTATGAAAAAGTGATATTAATTTCAATAAGAAAGAATATAAGTTTCTTATACCTTCACTTTTTCCGAATTCCAAAAAGAAGCAAGAGTAGTCCATTGACCCCTTGGTACACGCTCCGGTCTATTTTCTAATAGGTCGTCAATATTCTTGTATTTGAGATAGTACTCAGATTTTGGTTGGCATTTATAATCCTTCCATTTTTTTCCTAGTGATCTTAGAACCCACTTTTCACCACGAGCAGGGATTGAAAATTTCGACTAGAATAACAAAAAACATAATATTAGTAATCTTTATATAATATTAGAAATAGATCTCATTTAGTTTTTTAACCTTCTCATCTTTACTAACTTGAGTATGCTTCTTTTCTCCTTCATTGGAAATGCACACCAATTTGGAATATGTAAGGACGTTAGATTGGCATTTCGTGCGACAATGCCTAAGAAACTAGCAAGCACGCGCCCTTCATTTCCAATAGCCTGCCATCGCTTGTTGAAATCCACAACCCTTTCATCTTCAGACAGGTTCCAAATTTCAGTCAATAGAGTAGGTCCTCTAACCCTCCTTTGATCTAGAAACAATTTAAGAATAAAAAAATAGACATTAAAATAGATACGAAGTAATCTGAATAAATGAGAATAAATGAAATAACATTTATTATTCTTCAAGATTTACATTTACCCGATTGTTCAGTTTCCTCTTCTTGCAATTCACTAATTGTTTTCCCGATAGAATTTGTAGGTTGATCCACATAAGATTGTGATGGGTTACTCGAACTTGGTTGCATATGATCCACAGTTTGAGAATCCGCTTCTATTTGTAACTGGTCTTGATTTTGAGGATGAATTCTCATCTTACGAAGTTCTTTTGATTTCGCCATAGATCAAAATTATGGCCTTGATTTGTTGAGACTCCCTAAGCAATGCAAAAAAAGAACCAGTTAGATACAATCAAAATTATCAAACTAGATCAAAATGTTCTTGCTTTTTTTTTTCCCTTGGCAGGATCCCACTGATTGCTTCCCTTTTGATTCTCAGTGTGCTGCGTCTAATAAAAGCAAAGGCACATATATACTTTCCTCAAGATTAGTGAGACCCTGCAGCAGCTTAATCTCATTATTCAAGATTATCTCTTTTCTAGACCATCTACTTAATTATGCTCCTTTGGAAATTATTATTTTGACAGGTTCTTGTTGAAGTTGGTAAATAATTTAGAGATCAAAATATAGATTAGTCATCTAATGAAAGAATATAATTTCGTCAAAAGCTATAAAAAACGGGGTGTCCATATGCGGAAAGAGAATCATTCAGAAAATACAATGAAATCATCTCTTAAGCAAATGTATTACTGCTCTCCTCGTGATAAACTTCTAGTAGGTCAAGAGTATGCATGGTATAATTCTCTGCACAGGGAAGTGATTGTTGGTAAAATTTCCCCCTTATATGAAGTGGTTTACTGTTTCCAGTGGGCCCCACCCCCAAACTCTGATCTCCTTTTTTGTGTCCAAGTCCAGTGAACCATCCACCACCACAAATCATCTCTTAAGCAAAGTTTAGAAAGATGGAATCGGAATAGGTTGAATTTTTTATAGAAAATTCTATTCATTATCTAAACAAAGATCTATAACTCCGATCTTAAATTGAAGGATACAATCCTCTATTTTTAGGAGGTCGTTCGATTTTGACTGTTCATTTTGTGATCACTTGATGGACTTAATTATAAAATGCTCTAGATCATATTTAACGATATGGATCGTCGATTCGAAAGCTCCATCATAAAAAACTTATGAGTACGAACAGGTCTATACTCATAAGAGTATAGTAAGAGAGAGAGAGCGGCATAATTTGCAAATAATTGCAAGCTAAAGTTGTAGTAAAATTCTTCTTACAAAAACTTTCAAAAGTAAAAAAGAACATCTGTCCTCTAAGAACAAGAAGTACCTCTGAAATATGTTCTTGAGACCACTATGATTGCCCTTTAAAGAATCCAAGTGCAAAATACATGGCACCTTAGAACACTCCCTTAAGACATCAGCTGAAATAACACAATACAACATTAGCACAATAACAGGATGCAAAAAGAGTAACAAGCACAAGCCTAAGCCCTTACCTTTCAACGGTTGCTACTTCACCAGGATGACATATAACAAGCAAACTCCAATGAAGACTGATAGTTCAAGCATATGGATTAATATTACAGTAAGAAATCAAACTTTATATATTGAAGGGCACAAGAATCCTCTTACTTGAAGTTGACCGGAATAAAGACGTAATCCTTCTCAAAAATATTCACTTTCCGAGTCCATTTACGAACACGACGAAAAGCAACTCTGCCTTCTGAAACTTTGCCAGGATCCTTGTCAAGATCCGCCAGCTTACGGAAGAAAAAGCTATTAAAAAAGTGGAACCTTTGCTTCTCGTTAGGTGGAATTTTGTTCTTCAAGTATCTGCAATCAAGCAAACAACAATTATCCCTACACAAAAGATACGGAGAAGAAAGTCATTTACAGAATGAATGAAAGCCACCAAATAAAGAATAATCACGTGCTTTGGGGTTTAATTTATCTTACTTCAGTAACAAAGAATGATTCAAGGCAAGGTATTAGAAAGTTCGTTCAAAAGGATAGATACGAAGTTAAGTGTTGACACCTTGAGAATAAATTGAATCAAGCTAAGGGGGCTTATGTAATGCAATCAACTAATCAAACAACAAATCCTCAGCTGGTTTACTTCAATTAATCAAACAGCCGGTGGTCTCGAGTCCACAAGGCTAACTACTTCCCGTTTCAACTAGATCAAAGTGAATTCAAAAAGTCCAATAAGTTTCACAATTTTAATGTTGAGACTAAAGCAGGAAGGTTCAGCAGGTTTTCCTCCAAAAGAATCAAAATCAGATACTTCCGAGAGATACTTTGGAGAAGAAAAATGTCTTGAGTTGTTGCTTTCCATATTAAACACTTTATACCTTACTGTCCTTAATATTTCCTGCTCATTGCACTGCATGGAAAAGTGGAAAAAATGGAAATGAGAACCCTCTTCCATCTTCTCCCCCATGAAGAGTGTAACAAACAGTAGAGAAGATGACTCCACAAGCATCGTACATGGGAAAACTTAGCACATCCGATTATATATTAAGTTTGTTCCCCAAAAAAAAGGGCAAATTGCATGCGTTAAAATATAGCTGCCAATAAGCATGTCAAAGTGAACCCTCCAGTCTGCTGCTTATGCATGGCATAAAGCACTAAAAATTAATGCAAAGCACAATCCTACATCCATGGCTTATCGATCCATATAATCAAAGAGATTTCCATTTTTAAACCGATAATAGAAAGGTATAAAAAGAATATAACCAAATATTTCACTTAAGATTTCACTAATTGTGGTGATTGGAATATAACCATCCCAACTAGCACGGCAATCTTGGATAAAATTAATGTCATCATATCACATATTTCTAACAGTTAAAAAAGAAATATAGCAACTATATCTCATTGCAACATTCCAAATGTGATCTCTCTTTGTAAACTACAATTAAAAAGAGAAGAAAAAAAATCTCATATAATGGCAGTGAAAAAAAAGGATGCTGACTGAATAGAAAGGACAAAGGATGACTGCTTGTAGATCTGATACTTCATAATTCAAACATCAAAATTAGATGGATAAGAAGACATCAATAGCAGATTAAACACAATACAGACCACATTTTACCCTAACAGAGAAAACTTAAATAGGAATTTCTATGTAGAAAAAAAAGTGATAGACTGAAAAATTATGTATAAAAGATAAATGAAGGCAATTCATTAAAGACACCCATACTCCCAAATTGTTACAAATTCAAAGCAAATCACCTGATTTCCACATACAACCGCCATATAAACCACGCATGCCAATTCAACACACGCACCACAAAGGTTAGGCGTCCAAGTGCCCCAACTTCTCCAAAAAGCCATTTTTGAATTACAACTACTTAATAAGCTAATCAAGAGCTCGAGTCAGGGTTTTTGAGAAAAGTTAAATGCTTGGAGGAACATGCGCTTATTACCACCTATCTTACAGTAATAGGATTTTTCTGAATAATCTGCAGGGGAATCAGGGTTTCTTTCCATGATACCCTCATGTTGTTCGCTGATGCCTACTTTTAATACTCATCATACAACCAATTATCAATGCCGTAAACTAATAGAAAAAAATTGTCAGAAGTAACATAAATGAAGAAAAGAGATATTACTAGTCACATAGAAGTCACTGAATGATATTAATAGTGTTGTGAAGTACAAATATTTAACTAATAATGACATCTAATTTAGCTAAAGGTTAAATTAATATCCCCTCAACATCCTTTCTGACCCAACTAAGATCATCATTTTCTGGTTGAAAATTGTCCGCAAAATCAACCGAAATGTGAGGATCTATCTCCGTTACCCTCTCTACATCATCTTTGGAAGACATCTCTCCCATATCAAATATCTCCCTAGGTTTCATTGGCCTAGGAACAAACCAACCAAGGTTTCGACGATCTTGAGCAAATATCACTTGTTGAGCTTGCGACGCAAACACAAATGGTTCATCACTAAGAAAATCGTCGGTATGTATCAAGTGAGAAAAATTGATGAGTGTGAATCCTAATGTATCTTTCTTTACACCTTTCCCTTTAGTCACATCAGCCCAATCACATCTAAACAAAACAACTTTAAATCCATCATAATAATTCAATTCTATAATATCAGTTAGAATGCCATAATAGGTGACATCTCCAACAATAGGTCTTGGGTCACTAGCACTTGCATAGCTTTGTGTCTTTGCGACCACCATGACTCCACTATTCTGAGTGGTCAAGTCCTTCTCATATTCTTTAGTTCGAAACCTATAGCCATTATTAACGTCGAAAGCTTGAAACCTTCTTGCAATGAAATTTGGACCACGAGCAAGCCATCTAATATCTTCTATAATTCGATCACTAACTTCATTATCTAATTCGTTAACCTAAAACATCAAAAGGTAAAAAATAAAAAAGAATTGTTAGCCTATATATATGAACAATATTTTACAATTCAAACTAATTTTCTAAAAAGTAGAAAGCAATACTAACACGTTCTCGAAACCATTCATGAAACTTTTCATTATGCAAACGATCTATGTCATGTTGTGCCAAGCCATGTCGCCGGTTTAGTCTTTTGATTACACTCAAGTGTTCTCTACATTGTGGAAATAACATATGTAAACAACAATATAGAGTGAATATTTTTATACATAAACAAGTTTTTTTTCAGTTATTTACTTACTTTCTGAACGACTCGACAATTTCGGAATTGCAATTAAAAAGAACATATAGATGTGCTAGTGTCCACGTTTTCTCGTCCATCATAAATGCTTGGACTTTTCCATAAGGCATCCCTATATCAAGAAATATGATTGATTCTTGCACCAAGTCACGTCTAGTATCCGCACGATTCCTAATTGACTGATTAGATCTTATCCCATTATCTTCCAAATATCGTGAGCAAAATACTAAGCATTCTTCTGCAATATATGCTTCTGCAATTGAACCTTCTGGGCGTGCTTGATTGCGTACATTGGATTTTAGAGTAAATAAAAACTTAAATAGAAAAAGTATAAGTTATATGAAGGGGGACCGGCCGTGGGGTTACCGAGCACACCTCAACCCACACAGCACACGAGCGCAGCGGAAACAGAATCTTTCGTAGATGAAAGTAGGCGAAAACGATTGTAGAAAACAAGCACGAGAATAACAAAAGCAATAAAACAAATAAGGGAATGGAAGGACACGAGAATTACGTGGTTCGGCCAACAATGCGTCAACCTACGTCCACGGGCAAGACCATCTCAATGCGTTATTCGATTAATCTACGGCACAAAAGTACAAGGAGTAAAATTGGATTACAAGAAACTCTCTCACGGAGGCTCTCCACGTTTTTCCTCTCAATTAGGATTTTTCAATGAAGCCCTAAAAAATAAAAGATGAATCGCAAGAGTTAATATAACTCTAAAAACCTAATTCTAATAGGAAACGATCTCCACCGTCCATCCGAGTTTTTAAATCACTTCTAGTCGTCGTCCATATCCTCTTAAGAATTATCTTTAAGATATTCCTAAATCATCCCTAATCTTTAGAAACAAGATTGGATCAAATCCATATGGACTCGAAACATGATTTTACATAATCCAACAATTCTCCCACTTAAAAACATGTGCCGAATTTCATAAAACACAAAATTGAAGATCTTGCCAAATTCCCACTCTCCTCATGTAGCTCCAAGACCGAGAGAAGTCATACTCCAATTGAACTTCTCTCGAGTCACCGGTTTCGTTAAAATATCCGCTGGATTCGCATCTGTGTGAATTTTCAACAATGAGATAAAACCCTCATCCACCACATCTCTCACGAAGTGATAATGAATATCAATATGTTTCGTCCGAGAGTGAAACGCCGGATTCTTCGCCAAGTGTATTGCACTTTGACTATCACAATTCACTCCCACTACATCTTGCTTCACTTTTAATTCTCCTAAAAGTCTTTTTAGCCAGATAGCCTCCTTACAAGCATGTGTCATTGCTATGTACTCCGCCTCCGTCGTCGACAAAGCGACTACCGACTGAAACTTCGACTCCCAGCTAATAGCACCACCGCCCATGGAGAAAACATAACCCGTGGTAGATTTTCTTCTGTCTTTATCTCCTGCGAAATCTGCATCCACATATCCGACACACTCCAAACCCGCAGAACCATAACAGAGTGAGAAATCCGCAGTACCTCTCAAATATCTGAGAATCCACTTCACTGCATTCCAATGTTCACAACCTGGATTCGCCATATACCGACTCACTGCTCCCACTGCTTGAGCAATGTCGGGTCTCGTGCACACCATGGCAAACATAAGGCTCCCGACTGCCGATGAATATGGTACCCGAGCCATGTCGGTCTTTTCTGCTTCCGTACCCGGTGATTGCTCGGCCGACAATTTTAAATGAATAGGAAATGGGGTAGAAACTGGCTTTGCGTTCTGCAAGTTGAAGCGCCGCAGAACCTTCTCCACATAACTCTTTTGTGAAAGCCAAACTTTCCTATTCTTTCTCTCCCGTAGTACCTTCATCCCGAGTATTTGATTCACAATTCCTAAGTCCTTCATATCGAACTCACCGGCAAACTGAGTCTTCAAGATAGATATCTTGCCCTTGTTATTTCCGGTGACCACCATATCGTCGACATATAATAACAAAATACAGAAGCTCCCGTCATTATAATCGCAGAAATATGCACAATGATCCGCTTCAAGCCTATCAAAACCCAAACTTATAATGAAGGAATCAAATCGCTTGTACCAACACCTTAGCGCCTGTTTCAAGCCGTACAACGATTTGTTCAACCGACAAACCAAATACTCCTTGCCTTTTTCGACAAAGCCTTCCGGTTGCGACATATATATCTCCTCCTCCAGGTCACCATGCAAGAATGCTGTTTTTACATCCATCTGCTCGAGCTCCAAATCCATGAACGCTGCGATCGCCAAAACAACCCGAATAGTGGTAAGACGAACCACCGGTGAGAAGATCTCATCGAAATCGATTCCCGGCTTCTGAGCATATCCCTTCACCACCAATCTTGCCTTGAACCTCTCCGCATTCCCATCTGTATCCTTTTTCACCTTAAACACCCACCGACATCCAATCGCGTTCCTTCCCTTCGGCAAATCAACAAGTTCCCAAGTCTTGTTCTTCCGAATTGACTCCATCTCCTCCTCCATCGCGCATTGCAACTTCCCAGCGTCAGTCGACTCACAAGCCTCCTTATACGAAGTCGGCTCATCTTCTTCCGCTAAAGCAACATATGCACTAACATGGTTTGCAGAAGGAATAAATGAAGTAATATAGTCATTATACCTCGCAGGAGGTCTAATAACTCTACTAGGACGCCCGGAATCCGCTGGCGACTCTACCGGTGAATTTGTATCTTCGGATGATTGCGGAGATTCCAAGTCAGGTTCATCATCAACCACTTCATCATCCTGTTGTGCTTGCTCAACTTGCACCTCATCGCGCGCTTCAAAGAGCTCAATTGGAATCATAGCATCATCATCTTATTTTTCCTTGGTGCCTTGAAAGGACCTTTCATTGAAGATAACGTCACGACTTATGACTATTTTGTGGTTAGTAGGGTCCCACAATCGATACCCCTTAACACCTTTCGCATAGCCAAGAAATATACACCTCCGAGAGTTCTTATCCAATTTTGATCTTTTCTCCTTCGGTATCCACGCATAAGCATCACATCCAAAGACACGAAGATAGGAGTAATCAACGGACTTGCCGCTCCAGACTTCTTCAGGAATTTCCAAAACAAGTGATTTTGTCGGCGCTCGATTAATCAAATAACAAGCCGTGCTCACGGCTTCCGCCCAAAATCTCTTGTCGAGTTTTGAAGTACTCAACATGCTACGGGCCCTCTCCATGAGTGTTCTATTTAACCTCTCCGCTACACCGTTTTGTTGCGGTGTACCGGGTACCGTGAGATGCCGCTTAATTCCATGCTCAATACAAAACTCATCAAATTCTCTTGAACAATACTCCCCTCCGTTATCAGAACGTAGACACTTAATTTTTAAATCCTTTTCATTCTCCACAAGAGTTTTGAACTTCTTAAAAGTCTCAAACACATCGGACTTTCGCTTTAGAATATACACCCAAGCCTTCCGAGAGTAATCATCAATAAATGAAACAAAGTAAGAACATCCGCCCAACGAAGTATCGGGCGACTCCCAAGTATCCGAATGAATCAACTCGAGATGCTTCTTACTTCTTTGATGTGATAGAGAAAAAGACAACCTTCGTTGCTTCCCGTAGATGCAATCTTCACAAAAATCTAATGGCGCGGACTTGTAACCTGAAAGAAGTTCACGGTTGGATAATACCTGCAATCCGTGCTCACTCATGTGTCCTAAACGGCGATGCCACACCGTTGAAGACTCCACCTTTGCGCTTGCAACAACCGCTTCTCCCACTTGAGTCTCGCCCACTAATCTATAAAGGCCACCTACTTGCTCTCCTTTCATCAACACCAAACAACCTTGGCATACCTTCAAGTGATCTTTCTCGCCGATGAATTTAAACCCTTGTTTGCAAAATTTTCCAAGTGATAGAAGACTTTTTCGAAGTGCAGGAACATGTCGAACATTAGAAACCGTCCGAATAACACCATCAAACATCTTGATCCGAACGTCTCCCACTCCAACCACCGGACATGCCGTGTTGTCACCCAAATAGATAACTCCACAATCCCGTGACTTATAAGAATGAAACCACTCCCTATAGGGAGTCATGTGGAATGACGCCCCCAAATCCAAGATCCAGTGATAAATAAGCTCGGATCTATCCAATGCGACTAACGCATCTCCGTCTTCTGAACTAGCCGACTTAGCATCCGCTTCGGCTATATTACCTTGAAAATTATTTGAATCAGATTTACCATCAACTCCTTTAACCCGACAATCTTTCTTCACGTGCCCCAACTTTCCACAATTCCAGCACTTTACTTTCTTTTTGCCCTTGGATTTTGATCTCGACTTTCCTCGATCACCATACTCTCTCTCGAAAGGTCTTCCCCGTGCTATCATAGCCTCCCCCGAAGAACTTCCTTGGCTAGACTTCCGCCTCATCTCCTCGGTAAGTAATGATGCAACAACCGACTCCATCTTAAGGGTTTCAACATGGCTCAAGTTCATAATCAAATTATCCCAAGTTTCCGGCATCGAGCAAAGTAAAATACTTGCCTTTTCTTCTTCATCAATTCTCACGTCTAGGGCAGCGAGTTTGCTCACGATAGAGTTGAATGTACTTAGATGTTCTTGTACCGGTGCCCCGTCCTTCATCTTTAGATTGTACAATTGTCGCCTTAAGAAAATTTTGTTCACCAATGACTTTCCTTCATAGAGATTTTTTAATTTATCCCAAATCCCTTTTGCGGTAGTCTCGGTCTCCACATTGAATAACACCGAATCATCCAGTGCCAAATATAGGTTTGCCAAAGCCATCTTGTCCTTCTCTTCAAATTGTTTATCCGTCATCCCTTCCGGCTTATTCTCTATTCCTTGCAGAGCGATCTCACAAGCATCTTTAATCAAAACTGCTTGCATCTTCAGTTTCCACAACGCAAAGTTCACTCCATCAAATCGAGAAATCTCATACTTTGCCACTGAAACTTTCCCCGCCATCGTTTCACCGTCAACGAACTACGAATAACCTTACGCTCTGATACCAATTGAAGGGGGACCGGCCGTGGGGTTACCGAGCACACCTCAACCCACACAGCACACGAGCGCAGCGGAAACAGAATCTTTCGTAGATGAAAGTAGGCGAAAACGATTGTAGAAAACAAGCACGAGAATAACAAAAGAAATAAAACAAATAAGGGAATGGAAGGACACGAGAATTACGTGGTTCGGCCAACAATGCGTCAACCTACGTCCACGGGCAAGACCACCTCAATGTGTTATTCGATTAATCTACGGCACAAAAGTACAAGGAGTAAAATTGGATTACAAGAAACTCTCTCACGGAGGCTCTCCACGCTTTTCCTCTCAATTAGGATTTTTCAATGAAGCCATAAAAAATAAAAGATGAATCGCAAGAGTTAATATAACTCTAAAAACCTAATTCTAATAGGAAACGATCTCCACCGTCCATCCGAGTTTTTAAATCACTTCTAGTCGTCGTCCATATCCTCTTAAGAATTATCTTTAAGATATTCCTAAATCATCCCTAATCTTTAGAAACAAGATTGGATCAAATCCATATGGACTCGAAACATGATTTTACATAATCCAACATTATATTCTTCATTTATAGAATATATACTATAAAGAATAAACAAGTAGTTACTAAATAACTATTTTACCCTTCGATTGGATACATCCATCGGTAGTGTACTGGACCAGCTATTTTAGCTTCATTTGCTAAATGAACAGCCAAATACACCATAACTGTAAAAAATGATGGGGGAAAGATCTTCTCTATATTGCAGAGTGTTAGAACAATCTTTGACTCAAGCAACTCAAGCTCATGAACTTGAAAAACTTTAGCACATAGCGCCCGAAAAAAATTACTAAGTTCAATCAAAACGAAACTTACTCTCTCCGGTAAATTCCCACGTAATGCAAGAGGAAGTTCTTGCATTATAACATGGCAGTCGTGGCTCTTAAGTCCAGATAATTTACGTTTCTTAAGAACACATCGTGAAACATTTGATGCATATCCATCTGGAAATTTCACATGCTCTAAAACTTCACAAAACACTTTTCTCTCTTCTGGAGCCATAGCAAAACAAGCAAGAGACAAGTATATTCTTCCTGAAGATTGTTCCCGAGGCCAAAGCTCTTCCCTTATCATCATCTCTTGCAAATCACGACGAGAACTTAAGTTGTCCTTAGACTTTTTCTCATCATTAAGCAAAGTATTAATGACATTATCGTTTATATTTTTTTCTATATGCATAACATCAAGATTATGGCCCAATAAATTGTGCTCCCAATAAGAAAGTTTGAAAAAAATGCTTTTCTTTCTCCAAGGTTTTTTACGACCACCACTGAAATTCTTATTCATCTTGCCAAAAGTGAACTGAAGACTATTTACTTGATCCAACACTTGTGAACTAGATGGCGGAAGAGGTGCTGATCTCAATTCTTCAGTTCCATCAAAAGATTTTCGATCATATCTATATTTGTGATTAGGATCTAAGAAACGCCGATGACCCATGAAGCAAAACTTCTTTCTATGTTTTAAGCGTCTAGAACAAGTTTCCACGTTATAAGACGGACATGCGAAAGAACCATAAGTGGACCAACCAGATAAATTCCCATAAGCTGGGAAGTCATTTATAGTCCACATAATTGCAGCATGCATTAGGAAATTCTCTTTGCTCGAGGCATCGTAAGTTTCCACACCTTCCCATAGTTCAATCAACTCCTCTATAAGAGGTTGCAAATACACATCGATGTCATTTCTAGGTCCTCTTGGGCCAGGAGTAAGCAAAGACAGAATAAAGTTTGGTTGCTTCATGCACAACCACGGTGGCAAATTATACGGAATTAAAATGACAGGCCATATACTATAGTTACTTCGTATTGTCCCAAATGGGTTAAAACCATCAGCCGCTAATCCCAATCTAACATTACGAGGGTCAACAGCGAACTCCGGATAGTGAGAATCAAAATTCTTCCATGCTTCAGAGTCAGCCGGATGCCTTAAAATGCCATCTTTAATTCGACCCCTCTCATGCCATGTCATGAAATATGATGTTCTAGATGACATGAACATCCTCTGAAGCCTTGGTTTTATAGGAAAATGCCTCAACACCTTCGCCGGAATCTTTTTCTTTTTTTTCTTCAAAATTGGTGCATCATTGTCGGTACTGTTTTCATCATTTTTCCATCGAGAAGTCCCGCAAATTGAGCAAAAGTCATCATTCTCTTGTTCTTTCCAAAACAACATGCAATCATTAGGACATGCATGAATCTTTTTATACTTCATCCCTAATCCTTCGATAATCTTCTTTGTTTCATTAAAAGAATTCGGTAACTTTGCACCCTCGGGAAGCACATCTATTAAAAGTTTAAGCAATGCGCCAACTGATTCATTTGACCATCCAAAACGACACTTTATATTATAAAGATGTAATATAAAGGACAATTTGAAAAATTTACGGCATCCTGGATATAATTCTTCATCAACATCTCTTAATAGCTCTTTGACCTTCTCAAATTCTGAAGAAAACTGCTTCGCCGATTGTTCTATACCAAAATCATCTACATTTGGCTCTGCCGAGTCCCCACAATCCATGTCTATATCAGCTACTAGATTGTGTACTCCAAAAGTATCATGTAACATTCCTATCATGTCATCACTTTTATAGTTTTTCTGTTCTAAATGAACTCCCGGTGAAGGACTTAACGATGATGTTGTTTCTCCGCGATAAAACCAAGAATCATATCCTGGCATAATTCCATTGATCACAAGATGATCGAATGCTTCTGCCCTAATTTGGTGATAGTAAAGCACACATTTTTGACAAGGGCAGAGAATTTTTCCATCAATGGAATTATTTTTAAATGCAAATTTAAGAAAGGCCTCCATCCGTCCAAATATTCTTTACTCACTCTGCTATAGTCTACCCATCTCTTAGCCTTGCTACTACTATCCATGAGAAAACACTGAAAAAGAATATCAAAGTAGCTAAACTTAACACACTACAAAAGCAAAAGAAAATTAATATAACTTTCAACCAACTATGAATTAACACAAAAATAACAATATTACATTATAATATAAAAAGATGATTGAAACATGTAAATCTACCGACGAACTCTTATTTTGTAAAGCAGATTTCCAAGAGGACAAAAAATCATGCAAGGATAAATTCAGAGATCAAAATTCATGAAGAAGAGCATAGCCACAGACAGAGCAAGAAAAACTCAAGAACTAGAGTGAATACTGTAGCTTAGGCCTCTATATGAGAACTGTGATCGAAAGCACAATCAGAGACTCGCCACTCCTAATTGTTCAAGCACTGCAGTAGCAAAAGAAGTTAACTTTAAATCAATATGGAAAAAGAATTAGGCATTTACAAGGAAAACTAACAACCCTAAACTCTCTCACCAAATCCAGAAATCTTTTTCTCTGAGCAAAAGCAAACAAACCAGCTAATGAAATAGGCTCGATAACCACTTCATACAACACCAGTTATCCTGAAATGGACAGAATTTAATATTCAAATTAGTCAAAGCGAATGTAGATTTATGTATAATAATTTTCTAAGACAAATATATAGAAACAAGCTGTAAGGAGAAGTGCAAACAATTCAAGAGAAGCAGGGTCACAATTGACCTTGCTGGGTGTTTAGTGCTTTTCCCCCCCTCTTTTTTGCAAGTAAAAACTTGTTAACCTTTTACTTGATATCTCTGAACTTGTAGTAATTGTTCCAATGCTGTTATAGTGAGACTATGTTGTTTTATGTATGTAAATGATATGTCCCCCTTATTATTATTCTTGAATATTTCCAACTTACGTTACTTTCAGATTACTGTGGTGATCAATTAGGCCATAGATTTGCTGCAGTCCTGTGTCTGGTGTTTTTCTGCGTGGCCTTGAGATCCATCCACCTGGCTTACATCTGCAAAATCTCTTTAAAGTTATTCAGTTCGGAGTCGAATTCAAAACCTCACAGATTGAGGGTGACTGGATCAGGCATAGATCTCCTAAAACCTTATATGCAGTTTTTTTTTTTTTTTTCCTGTGCACTCCTGATCTTGACATCCATCTGAAACGAAAGATCAATCTCCACCAATTGTGGTGACTCAACTATCAGCCAAAAAAGGAGTAAGGTGGGTATTCATCTTTTCATTTGATGGATAGTGAGTTGAAGAGGTGCACAGAAAAGTTCTGTATATCAAAATTTCAAAAATCTTCTACTATTTGTATCATTTCCTATAGCCTGTTATCTGAAATAATTGCCGCTAAAAATTCGTCGGTAAAAATTTAAAGTTTAAAATAATTGCCGCTAAAGCACTATTTGTAATTATTTAATAGCGGCAATTTTATAATTGCCGCTATTAAATTGCCAGAAAAGGCTTATTTTGTTGTAGTGAGAGAGAGTCCAGCTACTATACTATTAATAGTACCAACTTATTGGTGCTATCAAGTTTTCTACCCTTAGATAAAGATCATTTTCATCCGTTAGATTTTACTATTTCCCAACCAACTATTAAATCCAAGGGGTCCATTATTATCTCAACCACATATTTTTTAATCCAAAGGTTAAAAAATTTAATAACACCAATGACTTGGTACTATTAATAGTATTCCAACCTAACTCATATATATATATATATATATATATATATATATATATATATATATATATATATAGTAGAGCTTATACACTTTTAAAAATACAAGCCTTTTTATGCTTGTGAATTTTTTACTATTGGTTTTGTATTGAAATTTGTGTTATTGTACAGTCAACTAAAAAGAGAGAAAAAGAAAATACAATAGCACAAATCTCAATGCAAAT